>JAREIS010000567.1:0-120641 GCA_030060385.1 Muscicapa striata striata | reverse complement strand
AAAAAATTAAAAAAAGTTTAAAAATAATAGAAAACATTTAAAAAGTAAAATAAATTTTAAAAATTATTAAAAAATTAAAAAATACACGAATAAAAGATTTTAAAAAACAAATATAAAAAAATTTTAAAAATTATAAAAAAACCAAATAAAAAAAAAAAAATTTAAAAATTAAAAAATGAAAAGAAAAAAATTTTAATAGTTAAAAAATAAATAAAATAAAAAACAATAGAAGAAATAAATCAATATATTTATAAAAAATAAAACAAAAAAAATTAATTTAAAAAAAATTTTAAAAAAAAATTTAAATTTTTAAATTGAAAAGATTTTAAAGATTTTTAAAATTAAAAAATATAAAAATAAAGTTTAAAAAATAATAAATTTAAAAAAAAAATAAATTTAAAAAAATCTTTAAAAATAAAATTAAACAAATAAGTAAAATTTAAAAAATTAAAAATTAAAAAATCATAAAACCAAAATTTAAAAATAAAATTTAAAAAAGGAAAAAAAAAAAAAAAAAAACAAAAAACAAAAAAACATAAAATAAAAATTAAAAATAAACTTAAAAATATTAAGAAAAAATAGTTTTAAAATTTTAAAATTAAAAAAAAATAATCCTAAAATTTTTACAAAATTTTAGAAAATTTAAAAAAAAATAAAGTTTAAAAAATAAAAGAATTTTTTAAAAATTTAGAAGTATGTAAAAAATAATAAAAATATAATAAAATAAAATAAATTTAAAATAAAAAAATTGGAAAAGAAAATTATTAAACAAAACTCAAAAAAAAGTGAAAGAATAAAATAAATAACATCTAAAAAAGAAGATATAATAAAGAAAAAAATCTGAAAAAAAAATTTTAAAACAATTAAATGAATAAAATATATGAAATAAAAGGTTAAAGAAATTTAAAAAAACACCATAAATAAAAATATAAAAAAATTAAAAACATAAAAATATAGTTTAAAAACTTTTAAAAATAAATAAAATGAAAAAATAAATAAGTAAAATTTAAAAATTAAAAAACGAAATAAAACAAAAAAATTTAAAAAATTAACTAATAATTAAAATAAAAAAAAAAGTATAATAAAAACATTTTAAAAATAAAATAAAAATAAAGTTTTTTTTTAAATAAAATTAAAAAAATAAAATAAAAATAAAAAATACAAAAGAAAAGAATTTAAAAATTAAGAAAATAAAATTTTAAAGTTTTTAAAATAAAAATTTTAAAAATCCGAAAAAAATTAAAATAAAAAAATTTTAAAAATCAACGAAATAAATTTTAAACACATTAAAAAATAATATAAAATTAAAAAAACAGATAAATAAGTAAAAGTTAAAAATTTTAAAAAAATTTAAAAATAAAATTTAAAAAAGCCCCAAATAAAATAAAAAAATAAACCAAATAGAAAAATAAAGAAAAAAATTTAAAAAATAAAAAATGAAAGACAAAAAAAATTTAAAAATACATGAATTATTTAAAAAATTAAACAAATAAAATGAAAAATAAAAATTAAACTTAGAAATGAAAAATAAAAAAATATGAAAAATAAAAATAAATTAATTTTAAAAAATAAAAATAAAAAATATTTAAAAATTTTTAAATTAAAAAGATTTTAAAGATTTAAAAAAACTAAATATATAAAATAAAGTCTAAAAATAATAAAAAATATTATAAATGAAAAATACAAATTTAAAAAATATTTTAAAAAATTAAAGAAGTAAAATTAAAAGAAATTAAAAACTAAAAAATTATAAACTTAAAATTTCAAAATGAAATTATTAAAAGGAAAAAAAGAGAACCAAAGAAAATAAAAACCTAAAAAAAAATTTAAAAAAAATAAAATTTTAAAAATTAAATCATAAAATAAAATAAAAATTAAAAAATAAAAATATTTTTTAAAAAAGTAAATACAATTTTAAAAATAAAAAGTAAAAAAGATTAAAAAATAACGTTTAAATATTTGAAAATTTAAAAAATAAAAAGTTTTTACGAAATTTAAAAAAAATTTAAAATGCTTTGAAAAATAATAAAAGTTATAAAAAAATTCAGAAAAATAAAAAATAGAAAAATAATAATATAAATTTGAAATAAAAAAAATTAGAAAAGTAGCAAAAAAACAAAAGAATAAAATAAATAAAATCTAACAAAGAAAATATAATAAAGAAAAAATCTAAAAAAAATTTTTTTAAATAATTAAATGAATAAAATAAAATATAAAAAATACAATAAATACAAAAAAAGTTCAAAGTACTTTAAAAAATACCATAAAGAGAAATAATAAAAAAATAAAAATATAAACTTATAGTTAAAAAAATTTCAAAGTAAAACTTAAAAATTTTAAAAATAAAAAATAAACTTAAAAATTTTTTTTAAAAATGATATAAACTAAAGCAAATAAATCTTAACACTAAGCAAAACTAAATAAAATAAAAAATAAACAAATAAATAAATAAAATTTTAAAAATTAAAAGAAAAAAAATTATAATTACATAATTTAAAAAAAAAATTCAGCTTTATTCCTGGTACGTTAAACCTTCGTCTAAATTTAGAAACCACACAATAGCTGCTCTCCGGCACCCAGCAGGAGCAGCCAGTCCCCCAGCGCTGCTCCAGGTCCCTCAGCAGCCGCCAGTATCTGTCAGGAGTTGTCCCGTCTCTCCTGACAGGATCCCAATTCCGGCCACACTTGAGGCCTGACGCTCCACAGGCACCTTCCCACCACTCCCCCCGCCCACCCCCAGCCCAGCACTTGCCCAAAGGCCTCGTCAAAGGCCCCCACACCTGCCCTAGGCAGCCCCTGCTGCGCCCGCAGCCCGACAACCTTTATTGAATTAACACCACACAGCCCACAAAAAAAAAAAAAAAAAAAAAAAAAAAAAAAAAAAAAAAAACGAAACACCTCACTAAAAATGCAATAAAGGGAGTAAAATACTGAAAAACGTTAATGAAGAAAACTCTTGAGTATCACTAAGAAAAAAAATAAAACCTCAAGAAACAAACAGACAAAAAAAAAACCCACAAAAGGCAAAATTCAAGTTTATTCCCGGTACTTCAAACGGTCCCGTAAATCCAGAAACCACACAACAGCTGTTCCCCCGACCCCCAATAGGACCAGCCGGTGCCCCGCCGCCGCTCCAGGTCCCTCACCAGGCGCCCGAGTCGCCCAGGGCGCGGCAGGAGAACTGGGCACCTCCGGCCCCGGCAGCCGCGGGCCCGCCTCCCTGCTCACCAGCCGCCCCCGTTCATCAGCGCGCCGCCCCCCCGCTCACCGGGCGCGACCGCGCGACCCCCCGCTCACCGCGCGCCCTCACCGGCGCGCCCCGCTCACCGCGCGCCGCCACCCCCCTCGCCGGCGCGACGCGCTACCCCCACCCCCGCTCCTCACCGGCGCGAGCCCCCCCCCCCCCGCCCCGCCCGCCGCTCACCAGCGCTCCTCGGACCGCGCTCCTGCTGCCGACCAAGCCGCTGCACCGCCGCCGAAACACTGCCTAGGGCAGTCCCCGCGCACGTCTTTTATAGACCACCCTAGCCAATCACAGCCGAGGCAAAGCCGGCCAAGCCAATCACAAGCCCAGGCAGCGCCGGCGCGGTTCATCCCATACCGCCTGTTCCCACTCAGGTCCGCTCCGTGACTGCCTGCAGTTCCCCTCAAGCCCCGCTCCCGTGACTCCGCCCGCTGCCCGCCGTCTCCCCGTTTCCCTGGCGGAATTGCCGGCCGCGACCTGAAAGGGGAGCTACCGCCCGCCCTTTCCAAAGCCCCAGCAGCTTCTGACGAGGGTGTAGCAGCGGAGCCGGGCTGCGCTGTGCCCCAGAGCGGCGGCGCCGGCAGCAGCCCCTCAGGCGGAAGCGGGAGCGGGTCCGCGACGGAGCGGGCTGTGCTGGGCGGGGCCGCGCCCGGAGGGAAAGGTCGGCTGTGATTGGACAGGGCGGAGAAAGGCAGCCCGCGATTGGCGGTGCTGGGAAGCTGGGGGCTGCCGCCCGGGGAGCGCTGGGGCTCGGCCGGAGCCGGGGCTGCCCCAGCGTCTCGCTGGGTTTCGCTCCCGAGACCCCCCCCGAGAGTGGCATTTTGTGGGATTTTTTGGGAATTTTTTGGGAATTTTTTGTGATTTTTTGTGATTTTTTTGTGATTTTTTGGGGATTTCTTGGGGGGATTTTGGGTTTTTTTTTGGGATTGTTTGGGAATTTTGGGGGGATTTTTTGGGGAATTTTTGGGGATTTTTTTGGGGAATTCTTTTGGATTTTGGGCTTTTTTTTTTTTTTTTTTTTTGAGGATTTTTGAAGATTTTTGGGGAGTTTTTGGGGATTTTTTTTTTTTGGGGATAATTCAAAAATTCTGAAAAGATTCTGTAGCGTTCGGGGGGCCAGGGTTAAGCTAGCCCCCCAAGGTGCTACATGAACCCAGATAGCTCAGGGGGGTTCAAGTAGCCCCTCGGCTACCTGCCAGCGAGGAAGAAGACTGAGACCTGTAGCTGAATTATTCCAGAGACAGTTTATTCTCCGAAGGGAGTTCAGGCTACAAATCCATTAGATACCGGTAGAACAGAAGTATTTATAGATTTCAGAGGGATTCAGAAAAGAACCAATTAAAACACTAGTTAAACTCAATATCCAATTATATTTCACTTAACACTCTAAAAGAAACCAATCACTGCGCTAACTTGAACACCAATGAGACTCTAAAGTGATAAGAAGTTTTCAGGCACAAATTGTCTCATGTGAGGAGTTTTTCTTTGTTTCTCAGGAGAGAACGTCCCAGGGATATTTTTCTGGGAGTAAATTTAAAAAATAAAAAATTTAAAAAATAAATAAAACATTAATAGTTCAAAAATAAAGTTCTTTTAAAAAAAATTTTTAAAAAGTTTAAAAAATAAAAGAAAACATTTAAAAAGTAAAATAATTTTTAAAAATTATTAAAAAAAAAATTAAAATACACAAATAAAAAATATTTTAAAAACATAAATATCAAAAAAATTTTAAAAATTATAAAAAAAAGAACCAAATAAATTAAAAAAAAATTAAAAATTAAAAAATGAAAAGAAAAAAATTTCAATAGTTAAAAAAATAAATAAAATAAAAAACAATAGAAGAAAATAAATAAATATATTTATTAAAAAAACCAAAAAATAAAAATAAAATAAAAATTAATTTTAAAAAAATTTAAAAAAAAATTTTAAATTTTTATATTGAAAAGATTTTAAAGATTTTTAAAATTAAAAAATATAACAATAAAATTTAAAAAATAATAAATTTTAAAAAATTTAAAAATAAAATTAAACAAATAAGTAAAATTTTAAAAATTAAAAATTAAAAAATCATAAAACCAAAATTTAAAAATAAAATTTAAAAAAGAAAAAAAAAAAAAAAAAAACCAGAACAAAAAAATCATAAAATAAAAATTTAAAAATAAACTTTAAAAATATTAAGAAAAAAATAGTTTTAAAATTAAAAAAAAAAAAAAAAATCCTAAAATTTTTACAAAATTTTAAAAAATTTAAAAAAAATAAAGTTTAAAAAATAATAAAAGAATTTTTAAAAAAATTTAGAAGTATTTAAAAAATAATAAAAATGTAATAAAATAAAATAAATTTAAAATTAAAAAATTGGAAAAGAAAATTATTAAACAGAACTCAAAAAAAGTGAAAGAATAAAATAAATAACATCTAAAAAAGAAGATATAATATAATAAAGAAAAAAATCTGAAAAAAAATTTAAAACAATTAAATGAATAAAATAAAATATATTTAGGGATTTTTGGGGATTTTTGGGAATTTTTAGGATTTTTGGGGAATTTTTTTGGATTTTTTTTATTTTGGGGGGGATTTTTGGGGATTTTTTGGGGATTTTTTGGGAATTTTTGGGATTTTTGAGATTTTTTGGGGGATTTTTGGGGATTTTTGGAAATCTTTAAGGAATTTTTTTTTTTAATTTTTTTGGATTTTTGGGGATTTTATGAGTAATTTTGGGGATTTTTTGGCAATTTTTTGGGATTTTTTGGGAATTTTCAGGATTTTTTTGGGATTTTTTTGAATTGTTTGGTACTTTTTTTTTTATTTTTATAGGATTTCTGTGGAAATCACCCAAAAATCTCCTTTAAATCCCCCCGAAATCCCTCTTAAATCTCCTTTAAATCCCCAAAAAATTCCCCAAAATCGCTTTAATTCTCCTTTAAATCCCAAAAAACATCCCCAAAAGTCCCCCTTAAATCTCCTTTAAATGTCCCCTAAAATGTCTCCAAAATTCCCCCTTAAATCTTCTTTAGATCCTAAAAGAGTCCCCAAAATCCACCCAAAAAATCCCCCTAAAATCTCCTTTAGATCCCAAAAAAATCCCCAAAAATCCATCCCAAAATCCTCTCTTAATCCTCCCATAAATCCCAAAAAATTCCACAAAATGCGCCCAAAAAATCTCCTTAAAATCTCAAAAAATTCCCCCCAAATCCCACAGAAATCTCCTTTAGATCCCAAAAAAACCCTCCCAAAATCCACCCCAAAAATCCTAAAGAAATATCTCCCCAAATCCCCGATCATGGACCACGTGACTCCAGCGACGTCACATGGCCCAGCCTCCCCAACCACGTGACACTGCCGGTGACGTCACGTGGTTCCCACCCCGTTTCCCACGTGACCCCCGCAGGGCCATTTTTGCGGGAATTCGGGAGGAACTTTTGGGGGGTTTTTTTTGGAGGCGATTTTTGGGGAGATTTTGGGGTTTTTTGGGGCTGAATTTCGGGAAATATTGGGGCATTTTTGGGGGGATTTTGGGGCTTTCTTGAGGAGAATTTGAGGGATTTGGGGCCGTTTTGGGGCATTTTTGGGGCATTTTTGGGGGATTTTGGGCCTTTTTGGGAAAATTTTGGGGCTTTTTGGGGGGGATTTTGAGCATTTTTGGCGGAATTTTTGGGGGATTTGGGGAGATTAATGGGTTATTTGGAGAGAATTTTGCAGCCTGTTTTGGGGGGGATTTTGGGGTGATTTTGGAGGGATTTTGGAGTGATTGGGAAAGAAAACCCAAAAAACCTCAAAATAATGATAATAATAATAATAATAATAATACAACAAAACCTTTTAAAATTCCGTTAAAAATACCCTGAAACAACCTTTAAAACTTTCAAAAAAATAAAAAACAACCAACAAAAACCAAGAGCCCTTAAAAAACCCTGACAACAAAACCCTAAAAAGAACCTCAAAAAACCCCTTAAAACCCGCCACAACAACCCTATGAAAACCCCCAAAAACCTGCAAAGCCGCTTTAAAAACTCCAAAATTACTCCCAAAAACTCCTTTAAAAATCCATTTAAAAACCGCAAAAATCCCATATAAAACCTCTTAAAAAAAAAAAAAAAAAAAAAAACAAAAAAAAAACTTAAAAAGCCCCAAAATTATGCAAAAAAAGCCAAAAATCACCTTTAAATAACTCCCAAACCCTTTAAAAACCCGAGGAGGGCCAGGTAACATCCCCGGCAGTCACGAGCCCCGGGGCGCGGGGTTAGGGGGGCATCAGCAATGGAGCCCCGCTGGCGGGTGCCTGCAGTACCGCGCTATGCCCACAAGGCGGCAGCACTGCCAGGGCGCCGCCTCGGGGCTGCCTGCAGTACCGCGCTGTGCCCACAAGGCGGCAGCACTGCCAGGGCGCCGCCTCGGGGCTGCCTGCAGTACCGCGCTGTGCCCACAAGGCGGCGATGTGTGGGCGGTGTTAGGGGCGGGGGCGGAGCCGGGGCTGGGCGCAGGTCAGGGGCGGGGCTGGGGGCGGGGCCCAGGGTGACAGACGGGGACAGGGCAGGGTTAGGGCTGGGGTTGGGGCTCCCATGTCCGAACCCCAATTAGCAGCCCCGCGCCCCCGAGGGCCGTGGCAAACAGGCCCGGGCAGGGTCAGCGCTGGGGATGGCCTCAGGCTCTCAGGGTCACCTCGGGAAGTGCTTGGGCACAGGCGGTGCCGTGATGGGCAGGGGGACACCTGGGCGGGGGCATGTGTTGGGGGATTGGGGGTGGGGTCAGGATGGGCCGGGCTTGAGTGAGAAGTGGATCTTTGGTTGAGTGACAGGCGTGGTGGCGCACCAAAACATTGGCTAAAGAGCCAATTTTCTAAGCATGTCATTACCCAGCTAACTAATTAGGTGTGTCATGAGTTAACTGTCTACTTTCATTACAACCCCATATGGGAGTCGGCATGTAATGCTCAACCGAGCTAATTATTACTTACTCTCATCTGGAGTACTAATAAGGGGTCCTAGATGGTATATATAAAAAAGAAAAAAATTGTATCGGTTGCAGCAGTAGAAAATCTCAGGCTCCTGAGGAGTAAATATTTTTATTTAAATAAGAAGGTCAGGGGCTGTGGTGGGTTTTTTTGGTTTTTTTTCTTGAAGGGAGCCTGAAAATTTCTATTGCCTTTTTGATTTTACAGCTAGAAAGGAAAACAAAGTTAGAAACAGAGTTAGAGAGAAAAAAGAACTAGAAACAGAAAAAGAATTAGAAAGAGAGACAAAGAGAAACAGAGATAAAGTTGGAGGGACACAGATAGAAATAAAAAAAAAATAGAATAATTAAAGCTAGAGCAAATATGAAATAGAGTGAAACAGCAAAACAGAGTTAGGGAAATGATAAAATAGAGTCAGAGACACAAAGAAAAAGAAACAGATTTTCAGGGAAGCAGTGGTACAGGGAAATACAACAGTCATAGAGTTAGAAAACCAGATAGACAGACATTAGCAAGTTTTCGTCCTCCGAATAAAAGATTTGCTTGTGAGACACTCAGCCTGAATCACTCCCACAGTGCACCAGATCCCCGTTAGTCTTGTGATTGCTTCTCCTTTTTGCCTGCCTCTGCCCTGGTCTCAGAATTTCAAGCGGTGTCACCTCTTACCAGATGGGGTAAGCTGAGTGCTGTGGAAAATGATAAGCCACATTTTAAGATGCTGTGCTTGATGGTGAAGCAGCTGCTAAGGAGGAGACGTGAATAAGGAAGTGGTTTGGGTGAAGCGACTGTAGATATTTTCCATTTCTTCTGTAATAGAGCCCTTTGAGACAGGTGCTGACAAAAAGTCCCATTGCTGAGGCCTTACCCTTGGCTGGCAGTCTTGTGTAAGCTGGAGCTAGCCCAGAGTATCAGGTTGCTTTATGCCATGAAAAGCTAGAACTCTGATCTGGAAAGAATTGGAACTGCCCGTGGAACGCTGTCAGACACCCGATCGGATAGTGATTGCTGAGGAGAGGATGACCAGGTCTCAGATACTGAGATCAGTGTTGAGAAAACAAAGTTTGCAGCCATGGCAGCGGCTGTTGTCTCTTAAATGTTACCCTTTACAGGGCTTGGCATCCTTAGGTGTAACAGAGACTGTTAGTCCTTCTTGTGGAAGGGCCAAAGGAGCTGAATACCTTGCACAAATCAGGGAATGGCTGTTCCTATTGCTGTCTTTGGGCGTATGTGACTGCACATACATCTTCAGACGCGTGCCTCGTGTGTATGCTCTGTTACCTTCTGTCACCATGATTTCAGTGTTACGATGATTCCTGGTACAAGCAAGAACAACACAGAAAAGTTGCCTGTCAGTTATAAGAAACAACTGAGGCCTCTTGGCTGGTAGCCCACTTGGAGTGATTGTTTTTTTCAGCTGTTTTCAATAAGATTTGCAAATTAGAACTAATTACCGAGATAAGTCACTAAGAACGTAACTCATCTTTTATATTTAGAGGGTTTATCCTTCCTCACTTGCTAAAAAATTGTGATTTCATATGCAGAGTCAGGCTGTGAAATTTCATCTGAGCAGCGATTGTACCCATGTACTTAACTGATCCCATTTCAGAATGGGCTTCTGATATTTAAACTATCCAAAATCTTTCTATGCCAAAGGCACCTCTTTAAATCCCTGTTGTGTAAGTTCCGGTGGATCACTTTGCTTTTAGATTAGTACATTTCAGTAGGTTGTGTTATATGTGTCTTTGTTTGGGGAAATGTGGGGAAGCAAACAGAGTTTATTTTAATTAAATGGCATGCTGCTGCTGTTCTAGGACAGTTTTTCTTTTTTTCTAACACTCCAGATTGATTCTAAAAAGTGGTAACCCCACGTGCTTAGGGAGCTATTGAAACACCATGAACAGAAATGCACCCATTGATCCTGGTCTTTGGGTTGTGGCTCAGACCTGAAAAGAGATCCTTAATTGCCTGTACTTCAAAGGAAATCTTATTTCCATATAGAGTTTTACTGAAAAAGAAAAACCATGAGATATTGAGACAGAAAGCCCAGAGTAATTTGGGCATTAAATATTTTAAATCTGTCAGTTTAAGCTCTGACAATGAGCATCATCTTTCCATCTTTGAAGCACTGTTTTGAGCTTCACCTGTGCTGTTTACATTCAATATCTGTTTTGAAAGGCTTTTGCAGAGTGACATATTCCCATGCTCTGTTCCACCTTCAAGATCTTAAAAGGAGATTTCAAAGGGAACAGAAAGGTGAGTGTGCTTTTAGACTTTTGAAGTGTAAAGCTAGTTCCTTCTTTGTGAAAGGACAGAAAGACACAAAAGTTGTAATTAATTTTTTGTGAGATTAGGAAATATGTTAACCATTGGTATCTTAACCTGTACTCTTAAGTTGTTCTAAATGCATGAATGAGAGGCAGTTTTAAAAATACCGTGAGTCTGTGATTACTCTATAGTTGCTGAGTCTGTAAATAGCAAAATAATTTGATTTGTTTGGCTCTGCTAGACCTAGCTAAGAATAGGTTGGAAATTTTCTTTCAAAACACCTTTTGTCAGAAAACTGAAATTTTTACTAGATAATTATTCTGTGAAAAAGTAGTTTTCTTTCGTAATTAAAAATATTGTAAAAATGGAAATATTTACTATCCAGGAAAGAGTATTTTCCAAAGAATTACACTATTAGTACCATTATGAGCTGTCAGCTTTAATAACCACACAGACACATACACACGCACACGTATTATTTTTACATAAGGTTGCCTATGTTAAGAAATTACCTGTGAGCTAATGGTAATTGAATTCTGTTATTATTGCTTTAGATCTTACACAAACTGGCTGGGGCAGAACTCCAAATTTCCCTGCACATTCTAGATCTACAGGCATAGCTACTTGCTGCAAGAGAGAGCTACTATTGACAACTGTTAAATGGTACCAAAGAAGTTGTAGCTACCTGACATAAAATGCTGACATGTACAGGCTACCAGGCGATGGAAATTTTCTTAAAATATTTCTCAGATTCCCTTTTTTTTGTCTCGTGCTGCAGTAAAGAATATGCCTGAAAGCGTTCTGCATCGTGGCTCTGGCTGGTTTAACAGAAATGCGTGTGTCTCATCCCCCAAGCACACAGGTTGGATCTGCTGGACGACTTTGTCAGCTTAATACTAACGCCCGTCGAATTGCAGCCTCCTGTGGGAAACGTTTAAATGTGATTAAGTTGGTTGTAAGTTCCTGCTCGTGAAAGCGCAGAAACTTGGCAGTTGGTCTAAGGGTGTATGTGGTACATTTCTGTCTCTATGCCCTCGATGACCGTTCTCTTCTCCCTTTGACTCCGTGTTCCCCGCGAAAGGGACGATTTGTATGGATTTCGACATCGCCATCGTCCAAGCAACCTCGGATTGATTTGGTACTAACCCCTCCTCCCCTCGTTCTCTCTCTCTCTCTCCTGTTCCTTCCCGATCCACATCTGTCACTTCTCCCTTCCCTCACATCGGCGCTGCCGCCCGCTCGGCGCTGCGCTGCCGCGGCCCCGCCCGCAGCCCATCGCGCCCGGCCCTCTCGGGCCCTGAAGCTCCCGGGCAGCTGCGAACGAGCCCGTGGCCCCGCCCCTTCTCCCTGCTTGTTCCAGCATTGCGTGCCGAAATTCTATCTCCGCCTTTGAAGGAGTGGTCGCCGAGCGGGGCAGATCGAGCGGCCGCGCCACCCGCGTCGCTTCTGTGCGGCGGCTGCCCCGGGCCCCGCCGAGCTCCTGCCCGGGAGAACGGGCCGTGCCCGGCGGCGCCAGGCTGGAGCCCGCCGGGAGGCACAGGGAGTTCTCGAGTGACGGAGAGGCGGCGGCGGGCGGGGGGACCATCGGGCGTCTGGCGCTAGCCGCTCTCCAGCCGCCTGCGTCCCTGCCCGCGCAGCCTGCGCTCCGCGGACACCATGGCCGGCGAGATCGAGGATCTGAACGGTCGGGAGGCGCAGACTGTCTGCGACGGCCTGGGACGCTACGAGGACACGCTGCGGGGCGCCGTCCGGGAGATCCATGTGGACATCCAGTTGTTCAAGCAGGGGGTAGGCCGGCAGGTGGAGGAGGTGCTGCGCCTCGCCAGCCCCCTGGCACACGCTGTCTCTGAGCTGCAGCAGGAGAACCGGCGCCTGCGGGTGCAGCTGGAGCGCCTGTCTCGGCAGGTGGAGGCCCTGGGCCGCTCGGCGGGGCTGCCTCACGAGTGGGTGAACGAGGCTGCGGAGAGCCCTCGGGCCGGCTCGCCGGGGCAAGGTTCGGCCGGCGGCGCATTCTTCCGTCATGCCAAGCTAGCGGTCACTGGCCGGAGCCAAGTAAGCGGCCAAGGAGACGACAGGAGGGAGGGCCAAGGGCATGCATGACTGGATGCTTCACGGGTGTTGCCATACTGCGTTTGCATGGGGTAACATTTAAGGACACGGGGTTCCTCTTTTGCAGAGAGGAGTCCAGTGGTGTTTTGGGAGGTGCTCTGAGAAATGGTCTTGGCTGTGGTATACATTGGAGATCTACCTGATTATGGCTCTGTTTGGTCAGACTGGGATCTTGCTTAGAGTGGTAGCAACTTGTGGGTTCTCTGTGGTTAGAAATAAGAGGAGATGGGGCAGTCTTGGCTATCGATGTACGTACGTATCTAGGCAGATATTTTTGTATCTTTTCTGGACTCTATTCTGGCGGATCTGTGTGCCAGCAATGCGTGTTTGCCAGTTGGCAGGCTCACAAAAGGGAATAGCTGAGCACATAGCAGGCAATAAAGTTTTCCTAAGAGAACATCCCGCAGTGAGACAGTTTTGCTGTCCAGCTGCTGTCCCTCACTGCTGCTTCTTGTCCCTGAGAGGCTGATGTGGTCTCCGTGACCTAAACTCGCATAAACTTAGTCATTCCTCCCGGTGATAAAACTTCCTGCGGTGTAATCGAGCATTGTAACTCTCTGCATAGAAACTCCAGTTAGTGTAAAGCTCCTCTGGTACTGAGATGTTTTGGGTATTCCTTTTTCTGTGTCTGTCTCTGTGAGAAGAGTTGAGAGCTCCTGTGCAATCCTTGATGCCAGGACACTGCCACCTGACAGTACACTGTGATTTGGTCGCATAAAACTTGTCACAGATGACAGCCTGTTGCACATCCTCTTGGTTAAGCATGTCTTAAGGGCGTTTTAAGATTGTTAAAGCTTAAAAAGCTGGTCTGTGATCTATCCAGGCTTGAGGCTAAAAAAGAAAAGTTTGGCAATTAAATTCACTAGAATTGATGGGAATGAGCAGAGTCTGTATTGCATTCTGGCCCTTTTCATTCCTACCTCTGGGCAAATGAAAAGATAAAACTATTGTTTGATATATTGTAGCAATTGCTGCCTTTTCCCCCACGTGACAAAGGTAAGCAATATCCATAAAACTTGCAGACTGCTTCCTTTTTCTTCAGCGGACTATCCACACTCACCTGTAAGGAATAGAAGTGAGCTGAGTGATAGGGAAGGGACCAGGGGTTGTGGTCCCTCACTCCGTTTCACCCGCTCCATCACCACTGTCTGGATTGTGGCGTGTACTTCACAGTCTAAGAAGAGTCTTGCAACTATATTATGGCAATATCTAGCTTGAAGTATCGGTCCACGTTCAAGCACAGTATGAGTTTGTGTTTGGATGAGAACCTTCGTGCTTTGCTTTGAGAGTTCAGGGAAGATCACTTAAGTGCTGATCATTCTTCAGCGCCCTCCCAACAATTTAGGTTGGAGACGTTCCCAAGTTAGCAGAGCTGACCGAAAAGGAATTTCAGTACTGAGAACTATGGGAGGTGCAGCTACAGCTATGCACACAAAATTTGTGCAGTGAAAACATGGATTTTTGGGTCAGGTTCTGATGCGGCCACACACAAATGGCAAAAGAGCAAGCCTTGCTTGCTGTGCCAGTCACCCGGATTCTCTGTAAGGAACACTGCTTCTTCAATTGATTCCAATTTCTGGTTATATGGCTGAAGTATTTAAAACAGAATACCATAAATGGCACTGTGTATGTTTTTATGTGATAAAACTGGTGACATTTTTAGTCTTAGTAAATACTTCTAGAAGTGCAAGATCTGAGAAGCAAGTAATACTGACCTGGGAATAGTAGCAAATCAAGATGTGCTCTTTTGCTCTTGAAAAGATTTATCGCTTGAGTTCCTTTTTACTGCGTGGTCGATGCAGCATTAATTGGATATCGGAGATTCTGAGCGTCTGTGTTTTCTGAACCATTATTTTCTAATATTGCTAGATTATTTTTCATGGTAATTTCATTGGGTAAAAAAAAAACAATCTAGGGAGTTCCAAGCATAGTTCAGAAGTAAGGACACAAATCTCCTTTTAATTATAATCTGGGCAATTTTTGCTGTGACGTCCTTGAAAGTTGTTACACAGCAGGTCCAAATGCTGGTTTAGGTGGAATTTTAAATGGCCATTAGCCAGTCTGATTCAGAGGTGAGTCTTTCTGTTATTTTGATACCAGACTTCAACTCAGCTCTCTTAACCAGGCCAGAATCTTGAGAGCTGCTTTCAGAAAGATGGAGAATAGGGGCTATTTGAAGAGTTAGTTTCAAAGATGTGGATCCTGTAACCATACCTGTGCTACTGAGCATTTACAAAGAAGAACTCTGATCTTTCTTTTTTTTGTTGATCTGATTTTACATCTTGGCAGGAGTTTTATAACTTATGATTTTTCCATATTTTTTGTGAATGAGCATGATGCCTTTGTTAAGAGGGAGGACTATAAGTACTTTAAGAGTGTTCTGTTTTAAAACTGTCAGAAGAGTTTCTGTATAACTTGGACAGATGGCTGCAGAGAATTTGCCTGCAGTGGTCAAAGCTGCAGAGAAATAGATAACTGGCTATGACCACCTATGACGGTCTAAACAAGTATTACCCACTGGGATCTCTCTCTGGTGGCCTGATGACACCCAGCACCTATGAGTAACTGTGTAAGACATGACTTGGGCGTACATAATGACCTACGTATTTCCAGCAAAGACGGTCTGAGAGAGCTGGGGTTGTTCAGCCCCAGGGGTTGTTCAGTTCTCTTCTGGAGAAGAGAAGGCTTCAGGGAGACCTCACTGCAACCTTTGAATACTTTAGGGCTTACAAAAAGGGGGGTGAGTGACCTGTTTTTGTATCAGCAGATAGCAAGGGGACAGGGGGCAATGGCTTTAAACTGAAAGAGGGCAGGTTTAGATTAGAGGTTAGGAACAAACTGTTCACGCAGAGGGTGGTGAAGCACTCGTTGCCCAGGGAAGTTGTGGATGCCCCAACACTGTCAGTCTGTGAGGCCAGGTTGGATGGGCTCCCGAGCAACCTGATCTAATGCATGGAATCTCTGAGCATGGCAAGGGGTTGAAATAAGATGATCTTTACTATCCCTTCTGACCCAAACCATTCTGTGGATCTATAATGACAGGGAGATTACATGATCCAGCAATGACTTGGCATTACATACTCTATTTCTGAACTATCTCAACTCTTGTGTTTGATAAAGGAAGTCTGTTTTTTTAACTTCTTTATTATTCTCTTATACTTCCTGCAAGTATCCTTTCAGAATAGTGACATTTCAAGGTTGCCTTGATCCTTATCTAGATTATTTTTGTTGTTGTTTGTTTTGATTTAATTCACTGTGACATAGCCACAGGCACCTGCTGAAGCTGCTAAGGGAGAATCGTTCCCTCCTACCCATTTATATCCAGACTTACTTCACAAAAGGTTCTATGAGAAGTTCTCCTATTGTTTTTCTTCAGTGCAATAGCTTTTCTAGTTTGTTCATAGTGTTCAAGGCTTTTTCTTCAAGTTGCAGGGTTAGTTACAGATAGAGAATACTTGTGTTGTCTGATGGACAATGGCTTTCTAGTAGTAGAATTAAGGGGTAAATGTGGTTCACTTCTTGCTGGTGTCTAGCAGGCTTGTTTGCATTTCCTCAAAATTTCATCGTTCCCAATATCTAATGTATCAATGATCTCTATATATGCAACGAATAGAGTGTGGAATCTTGCCTTTGTGGCAGTCAGTGGCAATATTACTGTTCATCAAAGTGAAGCATCAATTTCACCTGTCATATGTAAGAAGAAGGGGATGTACTTCTCCTAGATAAACAGCATTTCTGGAGCCAGTGATTTGTATTGTGACCCTTGTAGTAGCTAGTGGTTTTATGAAAGATACTGGATGACTGAAATCTCTCATTTGAGAGTAATATCATTTGTGTCTGTCATTTTTCTAGAATTTGACCATGTTGCAGACAAAATCTTGAAGACAGACATACCCCTTAGAGGTTCAGTGAGGAAATAATAATTGTATTTCTTTTTTTTTTTCTAATCATGGGATCTGGTGCTTACTTGTTCTGAATGCATTGAATTTTAGCTACTGGCTTGCAGCTTCTGGTTGTGGATCTCTAAAGTGAAACTTCTTTGCAGCAAAGGAGGAATTCCAGCAGCCCTACAGCAGTTCTTCATGACGTTATTGCCACATGAGTTGTACTAATGAGTACTTCTCATTTAGTGCAGATATATGTAGTTATCCCTCTGCTATTTATAATCTACATAACCAGCTCTGACAGAAGTACTAATGCTAAACACATGGGTTTGTCAGAAGCTTGGCTTCTCCAAAGCAGATTTTGAAAGTACTTCAGCCTGACACTACTAAATGCACATCAGAATCTGATCCCAAATCTTCCCACTGTTCTGTCAGCACATGGGCCTTCTTCCCCATCCTCCAGCTTGGTATCAGTTTCTTCTCTGGCACTGTTAGCCAAAGTGTAGCAGTCAGGTTTGCATGAAATAAGGTAATGCAGCACTTGTCATTGCATTAGAAGGCCAGTTCAGTGTGTTGAATGCTGCATGACCTTTGCAATGACTATGTCATTTGACAATTTTACTCACCCACACCTCCCCAGTGTATAAAAGTAGACTCATGTTTACAGCCTGCACAGGCACTCTTCATATTCAGGTAATAGTGGCTGACATGAATGGCTTAACAGTTCCAGCTGTATATCTTGGGTACATTCGAGGGAGCTGCACAAGCTATGCTTTACATTTCAGTTCTGCATATGGGCAATAATTGTTGACTGGGATCTCAATTGCACTAAACACAGCAATAAAAGTTCTGAACTCCTGATTCTGCATGGTTTCTATGATTAGTATTTGTTGTCATTTTCTCAGTCCTGGCAGCTAGTGATAGCTGAGTTTATTCATGCACATAAATACAAAAGTTTCAAAATAGGAGGGGTGGGAGGGTGGTTCAGAATTAAAACATCTGGACACAGCTACACAATCAGTGAAACTTTTTGTGGGCTGTGTGTTGGGGGATTTCTCTCTACTAGTTGTAGCTGCTGCTTCTTGGAAACTTAGCTCCAGTAATCATGTATCCGTGAAGCAGTTTCTTCTTCCTTTAGTTATGCAGCCAAAAATCACATAGTTCCTCACACTTTAACATGCCCCTTCACCCCCCCCCCCAAAAACCCCAGCCCAAACAGCCCAAAAACCCAATCAATCAAACAAAACCCAATAAACAAAAACACAACCTCCTACTAAACACACCAAAAATTCCTGGCTGATTTTTCTGTAATTATATTGACAGACTATGCTATTCCCAGAAAAAAAACTATCCTTACAGAACTTACAGATTATAATATAGCTGTAATGTCCTAAAATTTTATTTACTTTGTAATGCTTGTACAATGTTTTCATAGTGTAATTTTTTTCTGCAGGAAAAAAAAAGAAATAATGCAGAGCATTATTCCACACAATCTCAATCAATTTCTCTGCTGTCACATGAAGTCTTCTGTTTATCACCATCACAGTGGATGGTGATACCTTTATCTAACAAAAGATAACACCTCCTAGGTGCTTGGGTCTGTTAGGGACAAGTGTGTGAAGATTGATTCAAGTTATGCATTGCCAATGCGTCATTTGCAGTCTCAGCTCCTGGGGTTAAGTAATTCTTCCTTTCTTGTTTTGTGGTCACTTGCACAAGGAAGACCTGTTCTTGGCAGATGTTTCTGGATATTCTTCTCACTTTTGCTGCTGTCTGAGATTTAGTTGTCATGTCTGTTGTCTGTTCTGACAGAGCATAGACCTGGATGAGCACCAGAAACCTGAGTTTAGAAGAGTTTTTAGTTCTTCCAACATTGAAAATGGGCATCGATCTTCAGCATCAGGTAGGAACAGGGCATGAAATGAAGTAGCTCTGCTTGTAAAATACCTGATCTTGGCAGTCATAGAACAGGTCTCACATTTTGGAAGGGTTAGAATCTGCTGTAGTTTCCAGATGGATATTGTCCTGTGGCACCCGTACTTTATTTCATAATTAGGAGTTTAACTTTTAAACTTTGGCTTTACTGTTAAGCATGTACTATGGTGTTTCATAAATTAGAGGCTATTGCCGCTGCATTAACTTGAGACACGAGCGATAAGGCCACTGTGCTGGGTGCCATTGTAGTCTTGCATCCCAAAACATCTTGCAACTCACCCATCTGCTTCCATCACCCTTCAGTGGAGGAAGGACTTACTATCTCCACTTCAGAGAAAGTCATACATTGCTTCATAAAACCATGAAAAGAACAGAAATGCTGCTTCCTTAACCAGGGCAGGAGACTGGGGATGAGGGCTGCGCAGAGGAAGAGAAGCTTACCAAATGCAAGTGGTAGTATATTAATGATCTGAAGACATTGTTCCTGCTGAGATTCACATAGAGGAGCTGTGGTTGCCGCAAGATCACTTGCGCTAGGGTTGTTTCTGCTGGTAAATAAATGGTCCAATGGTACAGTGTTTCACATGGGAATAAGTCCAATGACTTGTAAAACAGAGTTGTTGCATGGACATAGGTTTGTAACAAAATTACAAACAAATTTACTTCCTCTCTCCCATTTTTTATTCAGGTCAGGCAAAAGTTGCCTGTGAAGTGACCTGTTTTCAGACGTCAGAATCATCTTCCCCTGAAGCCCATGCTCCTGTAGTCACCTTACAGATGCCCCACCTTCCCGTTACTGCAGTAACCAGGACATCTGAGAAGTTTTCTGCAGAGAACGTCTGTCCAACAGGAACAACTAATACATCTTGCCTGCCGGGGCAGGGCAAGAGCACAAATACGATGGGAGTAAAATCTTCCAACCAGCCAGGTAAAAGACAGAAAAATAACTTGCTGAAGCTGCATCCTGTTTCTTCAGCTGGTTCTATGAGTATTGTCCTGTGACCTAGTGGTATTTATGAAACCTTGCTTCTATGGCTATATATCTCATTGTGGGACACTCCAGTTCAGAGTATTAGCTGAAGCTTTTGGCTGTAATGTCACATCTGCAGAGAATTTTTGTGCCTAATGTAGTTGAGTTTTTAGTGAAGCATATCTTACAGCACAGTTACTGAATTCAATAAGTTACTGAATCTCTTAAACATGTCCAGATATTTTTATGAAATTTGTAGACATTTTTAGTGCTTTGAGACTGGATGCCCTGTGAGAAGTTTGGCAGATATTTGGCTAACAGGTTCCAATACTCATTTGGAGGAAAGAATGACTGACAGCACTCTGACACGTATACATGTGTCAGTGATTGCAGAATCTTAGTTCTGTTGAAACTGAGTTTTAAATTAAAAAAAATCACATTGAAGCCATTAATCCTTGGCTGTGACACTTACAAATTGGACTACATATATGGGTGAGGAATTACAGAAGGAGACCAGATGGGATTGCTAGCAAGAGATAGGGATTATTTGCATATTAGTCTTTCAGTTTTTATCTTACTAATGCTGAGAGTGTAGCAAACACTTCCTCTGGGGTTTTTTTGTCCTGATATGGTGAAGGACTGGAATTCAATTACAAAGAGAACAATGGATTCATCTGCCACTGGGGGTGAGTGTTCCTATCTTCATGCCCTTATGCAACAAAAATTGAGAGTGATTCCATGCTCTTTGGGGGATTCAGATCTGAGCGTGTAGTTTTGATTTGTAGGTACATGGTAATACTAATATTGCTAACAAATCAATATGCAGACTCACAGAATCATGAACACTTGTTCTACTCCATCAGATTCCCAATCAGTTCAAAGTGAGGGATACTTAACCCTTATTTGCACGGTAGTGTACGTGTGCACTGTTAGGCAGTCTCTGCAGCGTAAACCATAGTGCCACAAAAGT
Source organism: Muscicapa striata striata (assembly GCA_030060385.1). Classification (NCBI taxonomy): domain Eukaryota; kingdom Metazoa; phylum Chordata; class Aves; order Passeriformes; family Muscicapidae; genus Muscicapa; species Muscicapa striata. The sequence goes on along the minus strand of JAREIS010000567.1, from coordinate 100,313 downwards.
GTGGCAGGTGGACAGCTTGAGCACTGAGGATCTCAGCTGATCAAGTGAAAACTGACTGTACACAAGGTAACGGCTGTTGGAAGGTGGTGTTCTCACCCATGTATATTGAAGCTAATTACTTTGAGCAAGATAGAAGTAATATCAGTGTGGCAAAGGACAAAATGCTTTAAGGATTTCTGATTTCAGTTGAAATAAATGAGTTGAGCTTTCTCCAAAAGTACCTCTGATTGCTGTCAGCAAGTTGTTACTGTCTGCAAAATGTACTGGCATTTCACAGTGGTCTCAAGTGTCAATTTATTTAGCAAAATACATAGCCCTTCTGGAATAAGGATCACACTCCTCCTTATCTGAAAACATCTGAGATTTGCATAAATATCTGGCTATTGCTAGTGGTCACAAATTTGTTACACGTGTATGCTGGCATCTACCAGTGTGTATTACATGAGAAGTGTAGTTGATCTGGATCACTTCTATAAGAAGATGGGAGAATTCTGCATTTTCAGAGGGTGACTTAGGCAGTGATCAGGTTGGATTGCTTCTAAGATGCCAGTCCTTTGTGTATAGAAGGAGCGTTTATGCAACAAGTTTTGATTTTAGTACATTAAAACTGGGCAGGACACTCCACTGTTTCACATTTATAGAGCTTAGCTGGAGTGACACAGAGCTGAGCCCTAAGAGGCAAAGCACAAAAGGTAGAACCTCAGGGGTGGAGGGAGGAAGATGCAAAGTTGGTTTTAAGCCGTATTTGCAACTTCGAGTCTGTTCTGCTTTACAAACTATAATATATTCCTGGTAGAAATTAGATAATTTAAATGATGCACTCTATTACATTGAGCTCCCCAGGACTCATCTGCTAGAATGACTTTTGCAAGCACCACTTTTTCCTTTAACTGAAATGCCAGCAGCAGTGTGCCCTCCTGTAAGGTCTGCACAAGGGTCTCTGCACAAGGTCTGCACAAAGACCTCCTCTGCGTCCTTTCTGGTACACTTACACTATCCCCGCTGCAGTGCAACAATTTTACAGAGGAATTTAAAGGCTGGGAAAAATCCTTCCTCAGCTTGTTAGCTCATATGGAAGTTAGAGACCTGCCACTTTACAGTGTGGTGGCTAAAAATCAATGCGTGCCTATCCATCAGGAAAACACATGAGGAAAGTTTCTGTACTAATATATCTTTTCTGTTTTTATATAGAGAATGCTACTTCTGTCACCAAGTCTGTTTCAGCTGTGAACTACGGGCTGCGTAGTGGAGCCAAAACTGGTGAAAGGTATACATTTTTCATGACATTTTTTTGGGCCATTGTGGTCAATATAGTGTCAAGGGACAGGTGTTCTGCTGACTTGGAAAACAGGTGAATCCCTGATGCTGTATTTTAAGCATTGTATGTATAATTGTACATTAATCTACTAGCCCCATTAATGTAGGCAGTTCCTTTAATGTATGTACTATGTCCATCAACATATAAATGAGCATATTCCTCTTAACCACACTTCTGCTTTTGAGGAATAAGCAATCAGTGACTACTGGAATAATCACACTATCTGTACTGAAACCACCCTAGTGATGTACTGTACTTAGTAATTTTCATTCAACACAGCAGTGCTTATATGCATACCCTGAATATTCTCAGGTGAAACATACAAGATTATTTATTGATTGTACTTCTCATGGGAAATCAGCAACCTCTTGTATGTATCATGCTATATGTCTAGTTTGAGGACCGTTCATTCCCCCTAAACCCCCTGCACAACTTGCTCATTTGTGCCTCTGACTCCTGTATCAGGGCACTATCCCTGTTAATCCTCACACCTTTCTTTTCACAAGACACCCAGTAGGCTGTACATCAACATCACACCTGTGATTTTAGCTTTGGAAAGCCTTAGCACATTTGGCTCTTCTTTGCAGGGGGGCTTCTTCAGGCTGTCCCACCAGTGCAACGAAAAACAAGAGAGTCACTGGTGCTATATTTTAAGCCCATTAAAGGCTGTGAGCTTTCCTCTGGGCTAAGTGGAACAGAGATGAAAAAGGACAACATTTTATAAAGCAGCTTCAAGTATAAATAACTGTGGATTTCTGCACTGTTTTAGTCTTAATAGTAAGACTTTCAGTGCCTGATAGTGGTGGATTTTTGTTAGGAGGAGGAAGCTGTCAGGCTCTTTAAAACAGTTTTAAAAATACTCATCTGTGTTGAAATTAGTACTTTGGGCTTATTTTTTGAAACCAACATATGATTGCCATCAAATATCCTTAGTTTGGCTAGCCTAGAGTTTAATTTGTAGATAAATGCCTTGCTGAGGACTACTACACATCCTTTATTAACTCAGAGTTGCAGTTGTTTAGAAGAGGATTACATGATACACAATTACTCCTGGAATATCCAGACATCCTTAGCACACAAAATATCCGTCAAGAAAAAAATGGGAGAGAAGAAAGTTTAAACCTCTTAAATTAGGCTTGTATCTGTCTTGAAAACAATCCCAAATTAGGTGCTACATTTCTTCCGAGGTAGTTCCAACATCAGCACTTCACTCACTACTTGAGTCATGATGCACTGAGCACCCTTGAGAACTTGGTGTCATACCTAACCTCCATCTGTACCAGAAATTAATGTGAGACACTGATGTCATTGTTCTTTGCCTGTTCCCCCATCTCTGTGATAGGGAATATTTCCAAGTGCAATGTTTGTCTTACTTCATTAATGCTGATGAAGCAGTATATGGCTCAAACAAATTATAATATATAATCCTATATTTCTCAATCAAATTTCCAGCTTGCAGTCAGTAAAGCAACACTGACAGAAGCTCAGAATTCTGTGCACTGTAAGTAAAAATTTCAAAAGTACTTCCTGAAACTCTTCAAGTTGCATTTAAAAAATATCACAAACTTCAGGAACCCTGAAGTTGGAATTCAAGGGATTTAGTGCTCCTCTGTAGCCACAACAGTTTTTTTTGGTCATATTTCTTTTCTTGAAGGTTCTTAATTGTTGTTCTGCTCAGTTCTACAAAGTGCTTGTGGCTTGTCCGGCTGTGTCTTATTTGTAACAGTACCTTAGGGGCTTCTATACTTAAGTCCTCTTGGGTGCCAATAATAATTTTACTTTTATTAAAATTGCTTTTGACTCATGCATATCCTCTTGAAATGGATCTTTCGGAAGTTTTAGAGACAACAGTTGAACCTTTATGCTGGCTCTTGTCACTGCAGAGAATTACTCTTTTGTTTACCACATACTTTTCATCTTCTGGTTCTGCAGTGCCGTTGACAGTTACTGTGAGGTGAGCCCCAGCTCTCACTCACCTCCTCCTGCTGTACATCACCAAGGTGAAAGGAGGCGAGAACTGGTGCGGTCTCAGACACTCCCACGGATTACAGGAACGCAGGCCAGGAAAACCCTTTTTGAGAAACTTGAACGTGAGGATGGAAAGTACGTCACAGTCCTTGTCTCCAGAATGGTTTGTTAATGGGAAACTAATTTCTCAGTTATTACCAGCAGAGTACAGCTGGGTGGGAGAACTCTCTCAGTGTCCTCAGAACTGAGGGACAATATGAGCTAACTTAAAGGTTCACTGACTTTACAGACCAAGTCTTGTAAATTCACAGATACAGATTCCTCTGACTTTGGAGTTGTTCAGCTGAAGCAGCAGATGCCTTTCATCGGGAAAGAGTTCTGTGAAAGCCATCTTCTCCATCATTACAGGAGACTGTGAATATAGCGACTTTCTGTTGCCATTCATTGAGGATCAAAAGTATGGGTGCTTCTTGATGGAAGTATGATTTAAATAAAAGAGGGCTTAGAATTCTGGCTTTAGTTTAATAAAAATCAGCTTTTCTTGCAGGACCAACAAGTTGATGTTTCAGCAACATTTTTTTCAAATATCACCTGGACAGGGGCTGACCTGGGCAAAGTTGCATACATGTTCCTGACAAGTTGGTTTAAGTTTGTCTAGAATGTAATTTAATCTGTCTCTGTTCATTTTCCAGAGGAAAAGGAGAATCCAGAGCTAAGCTGAAGAGGTCGCTGAGTTTTGGGGTTGCCAGCGCTAGCAGCATTAAACAAATTCTGTTAGATTGGTGTCGCTCAAAAACCATAGGATACAAGGTGAACATTTCCTAGCACTTTCATATCTCTCTTTTTTTTTCAGGAGAACTTGCCAAAATCCATGCTCAAAAAGTGAACGTAAAATATGCTAGAGAATGAGTTAACTTCCTCAAGGTCATAAATTTTTGTGTGCGTAACACCAACGTGGTGTTACAGGCACAGGCAGCACTTCAAGACAGTCAGTGATTGCATGAATAAGATTCTGTATGTCTATTAAAGCACTGCATTAGTGTTTTTCTGAAAGCCTACCTTTTTGTGCTTATGGATATAAATTTACACACAGACTTTTTTTTTCTTAGATGCTGGCTGTAATTTTTGCATTCACGTTATACATGACAAGTTCTGAATACGTGGAGATTATGGTCATTTTGCTACATGCAGACCAAAGTACTCTGTTGACATTTGACATGAATTTGTAGTAAATGGTTGAGTTTGAATCACACTCTTAAGTTTTTATGAGGTAGCATCAGTGTAACTAAAAGAATACAGCAGTTGAGATTTTATTCATTTTATCTGGCCTTAAACTGCAATTGTCAAAGAAGTATAGAACGAACTTTCCTAGGGATTTTGTGTGTGTGTCTAGTATGTTTTTCAGTGTTCCTAAATGTGCGTAATTATTACTAAACTGTACATTATCGTATAAATAAGCAGAACTAATTAAAACTGTTGTTAATTGCTTACCAGAAAAGCTGAGGCTTTTTTGATGGGAATGCAGCATGAGACAAGAGCACAGTTACGTTTCTTTTCACTGTGGCATTTGAAAGTAACAATAGAAGATTTTGTTTTAAGAATTCGGTTTGTGCAGTAGGTATGATTTTTCCTGTGTTTCTACCTGTGTGTAAACAGATATTGAATTGGGCAAAGCACGCAAGCATAGTCTTTATCTAGTGTTATTCACAGCCACAAAATTAACTGACCTCCAATTTTAAATCCTCCATAGGGTGATTATGGTTATATATATGCAGTGTCCTTAGTTTCCATAGATACTGAGCTGGTACGTTGGGCCTGCTCCAGAGCTCACTGATATTGATGAGATTCTTCACACTATTTTCAGTGGGCTTTGGATCAGGAACCTGGACTATGTGTCTGCTTTGCATCTGGATATTTCAGGCAAAAAGCTTTCATTGCTGGGTGTGCCATTTTTTTCCCATAATGTCAACGATGAAATGGATATACAGAGATGGAAAGTAAAAAATAAAGCCTGTGCTCTTGCTGGTGGGAAAGGAAAGAAAACTGCATTGAACAAAAGCAGCTGCTCTTATTTGTTCCCCTGTGCTGCATTAATGTGTACTTTTTTCATCATAACAGCACATTGATCTCCAGAACTTCTCCTCAAGCTGGAATGATGGGATGGCATTCTGCGCTCTTGTGCATTCTTTCTTTCCTGAAGCTTTTGATTATAATAAGCTTGACCCAGCTAATCGCAAGCAGAACTTTGAGCTGGCCTTCACAACAGCCGAGTGAGTACATTAGCTCTCTGTGGAATGCTCCTAGTTCACAGCAGTGAAGAGTTTAATTGTTATTCTTTTAGACTCTGTATTGATGCCTTGAGAGGCTACCTATAGCAGAGGCTAGACAGTGTTAAAGGAATAAAGTCGGTATTTGTTATGAAGGCCTTCAAAGGATACACCTTGGGCAGTGCAAGAGCCTGGACGATGGATCACATGTTTTCATATTTTAATAAGTTTTGGTCCATTTACATATTGGGGTTAATTGTTTAATTACAGCTTCTAGTCATGAAGTCCCCTCTAGCCAGTTTGCTGTCCTCAGTTTGCTTTTGTTTGCACTTTTTGGGCTTGAAGCTGCAATGGCATCCTTGGTTCTCAGGATGGAAAAGCATTGTTTTGTCTAACTAAGCTGTGAGGAGAACTTGATAGCACTTTATATCAAGTTCAGAGTTATAAACTAATGCAGTACAGAATCTGGATAATATGAAAGCTAAAACTTAAGGCATCAGTATCACTAGCTTTCATGTATCATGCCAAAAAAAATAAAGTTCTGCAGAGAGAACGCATAGAACAGGTGGGAGACTTCAGCTCTGACTGTACATTGTTTTGCTTGAAGAAGAATGGTTGAATTCAGCGTAAGTAGAGATCAAGGCTGAGAACTTCTCAGTATCTCAGCCAGCTAACTGCATTTCTGAAAACAGGCAGAGCTAATACCTTCTGTCACATTATCCAGATTCTTTTTTATGCCATATAGCAGGCAATTAAATGCTGACTTGTTCAGTATCAACATAATTCTTATGTTAACACCTCTCTGTGTGGTATGCAGCTCAGTTTGGTACACTTTTTCCAAATGACAACAGGCAGTAGGCTGTTACATGGCTAATGTGGTAACTGAAAGAACTGGATTTGCCATTCAGAAAAAAACCTTTCAAATTTCTTCACATAACATCGTTTCTCCTTATTACAGCCTCTAGCAAACAAATTAATTTGGGAATTGCAAGTATCTTAAGTACACGTAAATGTATATATTTAAAAAATGTATCGCTTGTCAGTGAGTTGAAGGAGATTCTGTGATACTTTTAGGTGATTGATGTCTAGAAAACTATCTATAACTCTCAAAGGAAAGCTGCATTGTTTTTCTACCTCAGTTTATGTAAACAGTAAGTTTAGGGGAGAACAAAAGACACCGCGAACACAACACTAAGAAATACTAGGTAAGAAGTATCTACAGAAATTAATATTCATAGCTATGATTGCCTTTAAACTGATTTATTCAGGTGCCGGTAAAGGCTATTTTCTCAGTTATTGCTGTTCACCCCGTACTAGCTGTACTGATAAAATTGATTCCTGCCCTTGTGATTTTTCATCTTAAGCATCTGTTCCTTTCTGCTGCTCCAGATCGCTCATATCTTGAAGATATGGGGGTGGTGGAGAACAAACAATTCACAGCCACATGGGCCTTCATCAGCACATCTCATCTCTTCCTTAAGTTTTTCCATTCTCTTGGAACTCCCTATGTATTAACCAAAAACTGAGACATGGGCAGAGCAGTGCGAGATTGGGCTACAAGCTACAGATAAAATGAATGTGAAAAAAGCCCCCCCACTCCAGAGCTTTAGTTCAGATCCCAGTATAAAGTAAGAGAGAGAAAGAACAGGAATATTCCATGGTCATAAAAATAACTGTGTTTAGCCTGACCCTGCTCAATTTGTTGTGATAAACCTCAGGATTTCTTAAATGTTTCAGTGATGCTCAAATCAGAGCATCAAATGAATCTTGGAAGCAGTTATGTAACTCTTGATTTTCTTTGCCTGTTTTATTGTTAATACAGGAAAATGGCTCACTGTGACCGTCTGATAGAAGTGGAAGACATGATGGTAATGGGTCACAAGCCAGATCCCATGTGTGTCTTCACCTATGTCCAGTCACTGTACAGTCATCTACGACATTTTGAGTAAAACCATCGACACCTCTCCAGCCAGAAGGGTCAAGTACAGCATGGGAAGAGTGACATTTTGCAAATAAAACACAGTATTATTTCTTGCTTTTTACTGTTCCTTTGCTTACATTCAGCTGTGTAGATGGCTGACTGAAGTATTGCTGAGCAGTGCCCTGAAGTGTTGATCACATCACTATGTCAGTAATAGAGAAATAAGTTTGAAAAAGACAAAAATACATTGGCAAAGGCAAATACTGTCATTTTGGTGCTAGTAGTAGATTGGACTTTTAAGACTTTAATGTTTAAAGATCACAGGAAACAAATTTGCTTCTCTTGTCTCTGTAAGGCTGGGGACAATTTTATGCAGCCATTCCGCTATGAAGGTGTTCCATCTTAAAATGCAGGTAAAACTCCAGAAGACAGCACTTTCAGTTTCACTTCTCTGTTGAGCATACTGCAAAAGAAATAGCAGATGAACAAGAAAAATTGTTTAGCAAATAATTACCTCAAGTACTCAACCTCTAGGGCAATAATTCCTCCCCTCCAAACCTACCTGTCCACTCCAGCATACATACAGAGAGATCAAACAGGCATTGTTTCGTTCCCTTAAAGCATAAAGAGAGCATAATCTCTTGTCTGATGAGTATGGTGACAGACTAATACGTTACATAATGGCATTTGTCTGGCACGGTCAAATCTAATTGCAGTTGCTGACAGGCATGCTAAAGCCTCTACTGGCAGTCCTGGATTAATTTATTGATAGGAATAGCAATACCTGGGACTGTTCTTTATCTGAGATTGTGTGCTTGCAGTGTTTAGGATTGTGGGAAAGGTAGGAACTAGCAAGGTGCAAAAACCTTTGAATAGTTGTAATAGAAACAAGCCTGTAATGTGCTTTTACTTGGACTTGAGAAGAGCCGCTCTTCAGTGTGGACAGGAGTGAGCCCTTTACAGCTTGTTCAGTACAGATGCTGATTCTGAGGTAGATGAACAATACACAAAAAATATAGAAGATGTGGGACTTTTGAAGTCGTTTCAAAAGCCTTGCACTAGTTTCAATTTTCAGTTAAATTAGCATTAAAACCACTGTACATTTAGATTATTCCAGATTTACTGGACTAAAAAAAGCCTTCTAAAATTATTTCTTTCATAAGAACAGGTTCATAGAAAGTAAAAACTGAAAGCCACAAGTCCTCTGCTCATGCTAGATAATGTTTTTTAACCTGCCCTTGTGCTTTTTGTAGGTATTTAGAAAGATTAATTTGGTTCTGTATTGATGACAATTTATAATAAATTATGTCAAGCATTCTTCCAGTTTATTGCATCTTTTTAGAATGATGTGACAGCCAAGCAAAAGCAGTGAAAACCTCAGAGAGCCTTTACTTAAAAGATTTTTGTTCCAGTTATTATTCTGTGTGCTCTGAATTTCAGTTATAAAAGCACATAAGTTAAATTGCATTTGAAATACGATTTTAGTGCAATCTCCCTTTCTAATCAAGTTTACTTAGAAACCATGAATGAAGCAACTACTTTGTTAGCATTAAAGTGCCATTGCTTTCAGTTTTTTACTTTGTCTTGAACGATTATAATTCTGAGGAGTAAGTGTGCTCCTGTAGCTCTACCAAATGCACTGTAAGGATAAACCCGTTGTATTTATGTTTTGGAGGAGTTTGGATTAAGCATGATGAGAAATCTGTCCAAAACTGGCATATGCGATATCTTACAGTAGAATACTTTTTATTGAGTAGCAAAGGCAAATTCCATCACTACTACCACAAGAGGGGCAATACTGGCTTTATACATTGCATTCCTTCACAATCTGAAGTCATAGATGATTTTACTGTGTGATGTGAGTGCTGAAGACACAGGTAAGTGCTTGGCCAATTTAGGCCTAATAGCATATAATTATATAAAGAAAGTTTTAGACAGTAAAATTATTGCCAGTTCACCAGGGTGAATCTACGTCCTTTCTGTAATTTATCTTGTTTTTGCAGCTACACTAGGTATTTTTGTACAGGTTTTCTAAAGTTTTCCCTCTTCAGAGAGGTGATGGTAAAGATACCTAGGACTTACTAGCCACCTGTTTGCAAGGAAGTGAAAGACTTTAAGCTGAGTTGATCTATCAGTGGTTTGTGTGTAAGGGTTAGGGAGATAGTGCTATGACATACTTTTAGAAAAACTTAAATCTTTGTGCATTAAGAGGTCTGCTTTGTATGAATAACCTCAACTATTTGATTGTATGATTAAATTGAAATTAAAGTATATTATGTGTGCCCCAAATTGATTTTTCAGTATTTTTATTTTTTAAAAAATGCAGTGCATGTGTATATATGACAGTGTGTTTAACATGAATGACAAAAGAACAATCTATTAAGCTGGCATAATATATATTTTACACAAATTGACTGTTTCTTAACTTCTCCAATGCTTCTGTATTATATCTAAAAGTACATCTATGGTTGTTTGTTGGCAACTCGATCATACTTTTAAAGGCTAAATCAGTTTGTTCTGTGCAATAGTTTCAATACAATGTCAGCAGAGACATCATCTACTTTTTAAGACCATGCTTCCTACAGCAGGAAAGTCCTTATCTTTTAAAGTACAATAACTGGATGAATGTCTTTCATAGCTTCTTCCTTTGTGTGATATTTCCAATAAAGTGTTTACTCTAAACATATGCTCAAACTCATGCAAACTCTTTTATGTGTATTTTAAATATATGTAATTGTGTATAAAACTATCCCAAAGGTTCAACCTTGTATCATTAATTTAAACCTGGCGTGGCTTACAGACGTAGTTTTAAAGTGTCCAAAATAAAAGATGGGATTGCCATTTTTGGTTATGCTAAAATACATCTATGTCTACATAAAGCCTCAGAGGAGTTAACATAGAATCACAAAATATTCTGCGCTGGAAGTGACCCACAAAGATCATCAAGTCAAACTCTTAAGTGAATGTCCCATATGGGGATCAAACTCACAACATTGGTGCAATTGTAGCACCATGCTGGAGCATACTGATCTATAGTTTGGGCTGGAAGGGTTTGATCACTGTGGTGGTGATCTAGTCCACTTTCCCCCTGCAGTAAGCAGGGATGTCCAACCCAAGCCATTCAATGCTTCTATGATTTGAACTTTATCAGAGTGCTCAGAGCCAAGCCCAAAACTGACCTGGAATTTTTCCAGCGATGGGGACCTCTCTGGACCACCTGGGCCAGAAAAAAATTTCTTCCTTATATCTAGTCTAAATCATCCTTTTGAGTTTTAAATGGTTAACCTTGTCCTATCACTACAGGCCCTACTGAAAAGTTTGTCCCCGTCTTTCTTAGCCTCCTTTAAGTACTGAAAGGCTGCAGGAAGCTCTTCCCTGAGCCTTCTGCAGGCTGAACAGCCCCAGCCCTCTCAGCCTTTCTTCATAGATTATTTTGGACATTAGTGGAACACCAGAGTTCAGACCTATTAGGCTAGTCTGCTTTGCAATTTCAGCAACACTGAAAGAAGGCAGTTAATGAGGCTGCAGTATGAGCTCAACTTAGAGAACTGTCCTACTTCAACAGAGTAGCAGCAGTTCTCCTGATTGATTCTCTGACAAGTAAGACTATCTGTGGTATTTTTCATGCACCCAATAAGGAACATGGCAACGTTCTTAATTTAGATCTAGTCTCATTAATGCTGGTTGGTTAGACTCTTCTACAGAAAATGTGAGACTTTTCCAGACTGAGAATTGGCCAGTTCACAAATAGTGAACCCATTTTCTACATCCAGACAAAATCCAGAGGGGGAGGAACCACTCCTTTGTAAAATCCTTTTTAAAGGCATTACAGTGAGATGTGGTAAGCGAGCTGGTGTTAGCTTACCCTTACTGTTGTGGAGAAGAGGACTTATCTTTTCATCCAGCGTACCTGGGCGCTTAGCCGTGCTATGCAAAGGCGGTGCCAGTGCCCGCCGGCCGATGTTCGTTACCGCGGGGCGCGGGGCTGCGGGCGGGGCGCGCGGTTGGACCGTCCGGTGCGCGCAGCCCCCGCGGCTCTGAAGCCGTTTTCCACCCCCGGAGGTCGGTAGAGAAAATCATCTGAGGTAAAACTAAAGCTTTCTTTTGTCGCATAATTCATATTGCGGGATCAGTTGTAAATTTCATATTAACAGTTTAAAAGAAAATTGTCTTTTACGGTAGCTGACAGTGATGAACGGATTTGTGGTTCGTAGATTTAATTTGTGGCAGTGTCGCTGTAGTCTGGGGCAGGACAGCATGAGATACTGGGTTTTCAGAACAAAACGGCGTGAAGTCCCACCCGTCTCACAATAACGTCGTGGAGAACCACTCCTGGGGGGTTCCTCAGCATTTAAGGTGATTGAGCACGTTTTCAGAAACGGGACATTCTCTCTGCTCTGCTTCTTTTTAACCAATGTTACTTCTATATCTTTTGTGATCTTTTTGAACATTGTCGGGTTTCACTCTGAGAAACTCTGTTCTGATCAAAACTGTATCAGAGCTATACGGAGGGGACACAACTGTCCCATCTGATGTCATGCTCTTTATCTCCATCTCCTCTGTCTGGCTCCCAGTATCTTTTCTTCCAGGAAAGAATACTGCTGACACAGAGATGGAGTATACTACTAAGGATGTTTTATGATTGACATTTTAGCTAGATACTTAACACATCTCTCATTTGCTTTGACAATCTTTATGTATTTCTACAACAAATCAATTCAGAATTACTGTCTGCAGCTCTGGGAACTATAAAAAAATAATGTACAGCGAACAGGTGGTTTTTTTCCCAGATAGATCTTAACAGGAAGCGTGTGAAATGAAGCACCCCTGACATGTGTGTCCTATGCCTCCTCCACCCGGTGCCACAGCCCCAGGCTGCTGCGAGTAGTGCTGGCAACTGTAGCTCCCAGAGCAGCCAGTTTGCCTTCCGTGCAGTTTGAGCCACTTTCTGCAGTATTTAGTCACACATTAAAAAAGAAACTGTGCTGCTGCTGAGGAGATTGAGGCTGAAAGAGCCTTCCTCCGGAAGGGGAACTGAGGCACTTCGCCAGGCTTTGAACTTCAGAGCAGTTCAGTCGAGGAGCAAGATCAGTCAGAGGTGTGTGAGGGAGAAGTTGAGTTAAGGGTGGCTGTGCTCAGTGGAGTGTGGGCAGGGCTGGGTGTTGCTGAGGAGCAGCTGTGTGCATTTGGATTCAGCAGCTGTCCCAGGAACACTGGATGAGCATACTGCAAGAACAAGAAATTTATAATCAAACTACTTTGCACAAATTTGGGGCATTGGTTTCACCCTCCATTAAACAAGTGTCCTCAGTATGCTTTGTTCTACTTTAGTCCTTTCTGGACTTTCCCATTTCCTCATTTGCCTGCTGAATTTTCTCCTTCAGCTTCTCAGGTCTTGTTTTAGTTTGGGGTTTGTTTTTTGTTTGGTTTTTTTGTTTTGTTGTGTTGCGTGGTTGTGGATTTTTGGTTGGTTGGGTTGGGTTTTCTTTTGTTTGGGGTTTTTTTGGGTTTTTTTTCCCCTAATCATCATAAGAAAAAAAAATCACGTAATCAAGCACTGGTACAGGCTGCCCTGGGAAGTGGTGGAATTCTTATTCCTGGATATGTCCAAAAGGCATGTGGATTTGGCACTTGAGGATATACTCTAGTGGTGAACACAGCTGTGCTGCATTAACAGTTGGACTCAATGATCTTAGAGGTCTTTTCCAACCTTAATAATTCTATGATTACATTTATTTTTACAGTCTAGATTTTATCCATCTCTCCAGCCATGTTCTTGAAAGGTGTTTACCTTTATCCAACCTCTCTGAGGCTATTTATCATTTATATTTGTTCACTTTTCTCTTGTTTCTGTGATTGTTTGTTTAATAATTCTATCCTCCTCAGCAGGTCTCCTTTCCCTTCTCCTTATTGCAAAGTCCATCAGTTCCGGCCAGTTTCACTTCTCTCCCCCAAAATTCCACTCACAAATCCTTCTGTTTCTATATTGTCCCACTCCAAACACATTAGCACATTCTTCCCTACACATCAGCAAAGACTTGGGGAACTTTGAGCAATAAATCTTTTCTTTGCACATCAGTGTCATTTTGCAGGTAAAAAGAACAAAATATTTATCATCCTTAAAGAGCTGTCTTCTTCTCTTCTTGCTCCGGCAGGAAAATAAAATAAAATAAAATAAAATAAAATAAAATAAAATAAAATAAAATAAAATAAAATAAAATAAAATAAAATAAAATAAAATAAAATAAAATAAAATAAAATAAAATAAAATAAAATAAAGCAATATAATGCAATACAATACAATATAGTTAATATAATATTTCTGTTTTTAGGTTCCACATTCCAAGAACTGATCTACATTATATCCAGAAAATTTCTAAATAGTAATGGCCAGACTGCTGCAAGATCCACCTAAACTTCATCCCTCAGAATGGTACACTGCAAACAATATGCAGCGTGCCAGAACAGAGTCCCAGAAATCCAGGTCAGAATGCATGACAGCTGAGAGTTGGAGGCTGGTGGACGAAATAGAAAAGACAACTCAAAAAACCCAAAGTGATGTCAACAAGAAATTAGGTAATCCCACGTCTTCTGCAAGGGTCAAGATGTGCTACTTGAGCTAAATGTTCAAGATGGACTTAGCAAATTAGTTGATAATGAATAGGAGTATATGTCAATGCCATGCTTGTTGAGGTCATGGAAAAATCAAAGATATTTTATAAAATATTTTGAGCCAGACTCTTTATTTTTGTAACAAAACACACAAAAAGCGAACCAAACCTCCTGACACAGGGGTGCTCAACTGTTTCCACACAGCCCACAGCATATAGGCACTCTACTGTAGAATGTCTATTTTTAGCTGCACCTAAGATCTCAGCTACAGTCCTCTTGCTCATAAAATGGGCCCATTTTAGTACATGTTTGTTATTTTGATTTTACAGAACAGAGACGGGAAGAAATAAAATTCTGGAAGCAAGAATTAGATAACAAGCTGGAACAAATTGTTCATGAGACAGAGACACTGCTGACTTTCAAGAATAGGCTGGAGAGAGCTTTGGAGGGCTGCAAAGAGCCACTTGTCATTACCCAAAAGTGCCTCCTGTACAGGTGAGCATTCAAGGAGAGAAAAAAAATCTAGGTAATGAACCACTAACAAATAAGAAAAAAGATTGCAAACTACAGGCCCATCACTCTTTGCAGTGGAGTCACAGTCTGACTGAGGTGTTAAATCACTGGGGAAAGCAGAACTTCATCATCTTGTGTTAGATGCGGGCATTTGAATAATGTGGCTGATGTTTTTTCCTTTATTCATGTAGGCAGAGGCGAGTTGGGATTGACTTGGTGCATGATGAAGTGGAGCAGGAACTGGTGAAGGAAGCTGAAGTCCTCCAGGGGATTATTGCTTTACTTGGACGTACATTGGAACAAACAAATGAGCAAATCAGGTGCAGAGGCAAAGAGCATAACAGAACACTAATTAGATGAAAATTAATTCAGCCATAATACTAAGAAGTTGTAGGGTCAGGCTAAGCACAGGTCCTAAGTTATCTTCAATGCTAAACATTAGCAGGAGGTCAGTCCTAATTCATACCACTCAATCAGCAGTGGTCAGAGGTTCTGCATGTAGAGTACAAAGTACTTGCACTTGATCCTTGGTGCTCTCATGATCCAGTCCTGTGTCTTTAATTTCAATGAGAATTGTACCATCAATTTATTGAAAGGCACCTTCATACTGTAGATTTTGTGACTTGACAACTAAGAGTTCATACATGAAGATTTCCATAACAGCGTTCAAATTACCTAATGCATGTACACGTGCATATTAAGGACACCTGTGAGTGCCTACACTTTGTCTTAGAGTTTGGTTGTTTCTTCTCCTAGACGCAATCGTTCGGCAAAATACAACCTGGACATGGATCTGAAGGACAAATTCACAGCTTTGACGATTGATGATTACTGTGCTAGCTTGACAAATGACACTCCTTATATTATCTATGCTGATAATGCCATGAAACTAGAAGGAAAGTAAGTGGTTCTTTAGTTCAACAAACATATGATAATTATATGGATAATATGGGCTGTCCCAGTAATAGTAAGATCAGTTCTGTGTGAAACAGGCTTTATCTTTTTGCCATCAAATTGTTTCTTATACTTCTGTCCATCACTTTTGTATCTGTGTAATATGTCTATGAAATAAGCCACAATAATATTGCTCCCAGTGAATTGCAGTTTTTAAGAAGTTTTTGAAGCTCACAGTTATCTAAAGAACAAGTTCACATATTGCTTAAACAAAGAATAGATTTACTGATCTAAACTTCTTTCCTCTCCCAGGGTGTCCCAGTGGGCAGAATGCTGGACTGGGACACATGAGGTGCATACTCAGTTTCTGACTCAAACAGTAATCTGTCAAATGTGCCCACTCTGCATGCATTAGTTACAGTGAAAGGTTTAAATGGAAAAATAGCTACCACAGAAAAATGGGCTGAAAAAAGGAACTATACTGAGAAAGCAATGTGTGTGAGAGCCTCAGAAAGTCACTGTTGCTATGCAACAGCTGGCAAACTTTCAACACCAAGAGGCTGACAGCTCTTGCTGCCCGCACGTTAGCATGCATCAACAGGTTATGTAACTCAGACCACACCCAGGGTGGTGCTGCCTGCTATGTGCAAATGGCAATTAAAACTTTATATATCCACCCAATGACACAAGGAACAAACCCTCTGAGGAGCTTTCCAAAAACCCACCTGCAAGCCCCAGCCGCACAAGGATGACCCTCTAATTCTGAAGATGCAGTTGGGGCTGGGCTTCTCAAATGCTGTTCCAGGCGGGTACTGGAAATGTCATATAGATGACCTGTGTGAGAGAATAGGTGACTGTGTTGTGTAAATAGCTACTTGCTATTAATAGTTACAGCTTTTTTAATGAAAGATGTTCTGAGAAATATTGGTTATTATGTGTGTTTCCCCCAACGATAACTCGATTCTTCACCAGTGGAAAAAAAAGTCACAGCAAAGTTGCTCTATGACTCAAGGAAATTTATTTTCATCTGACTCTCATCTTCATTAGACGAAGATGTAACTTCATTACAAAATGATCGTGACAGAGTGTTTCTTTTGTATCTGTGGAACTCCCAGGATATGTGGCACTTACTGGGACATGCAGTTAGAAGTACTGCTTTATTCTTGATTTTGTGGCATAATTACAGATTTATGAAGTCATACAGGGCCTGCTGCTGTCTGTTAGTGACCATTTATTTTGAATCTCTTTCAGTTTTGTTAGCCCTGAGGACTGGATAGATTTCTCAAACATAAATGTTGAAAAGGCTGACAAGCAGCGAAACAATTCTTTGGCACTGAAGGCACTTATTGATGGCATCCTCTCACAGACAGCAAATGACATGCGCAAGCAATGTGAGATGGTGAATTCTGCTTTTAGAAATAGGGTGAAGGAAGTCAAGGATGCCAAGGACAAGCTAGAGACACTTCTTGTAATGGTAAGTAATAGGGAAAAGTCAGTAAAAAAGTGGAAACACTGAATTTGGGTTATCTACCAGTTTTCCAAATCCAGTGGGTTGCACTTACCTGCCATGTTTTCCTTTTTCTTCCCTTCTCCCTTCTCCATTTTTTTTCTTCTCAACTCTGTGTGCAGCACCACAGAGATTAATTTCTTGAGTTACTCATTCAATCTAAATGTTGCTGCCACCATCAGTAAAGTCAGGATTTTCCTTGTGATTTTTAGTTGCATGGGACTCCTATAGCTTTTTCAGGATTTTGATATAAGAGCCTTATTGATAAAAGCAGGGTCAATGTGCTCAAAATTTGACACATGAAAACTGAGTATTAATTTTAAAAATTAATTGCTGAGCATTAATTTCTGGGTTCACCCAGAACAGTGTCATCTGCTTTCCAATGAAGGAATCATACTCCTGGCTAAGCTTTGCAAATATCATTTGACGAAATAGCAACATAGTGAGTGCTACTGTGATTGTTACAACTTATTAAAGATGATGATGATTTCACACATCGTAAGAGGCAGTGTGCAGAATTTCGTTGTTGGATTTGTTAAGGTGATGGATGAGACTGCCTCGCAGGAGAAGAATATTGCAGCCTTAAAGAAAGCAATAGCTGACAAGGAAGGACCTGTAAAAGTGGCTCAAACCCGCTTGGAAGCGAGAAACCATCGCCCCAATGTCGAACTGTGCTATGACACAGTGCACAGCAGCCTGATGAGAGAAGTTCAAGAGATTACCAAAAATATTCAAAGGCAAGTGGAAATTATGCAAGAGGAAAACCTGCGGCATAGATTACTGGGTTAATTTAATGTGTCAGCGTAACAATGGATCCCAGCTATTCTCCCTGAAAAGTTGGGAATTGCTTTTCTCTTAAGGGCAGGACACTTTAAGGGAAGTTAATGGATAGACTTTAAGGGAAAACAATGGATATTGTCTCTATGAATCCCTTTCCATCTTTCTTTTTTTTTGCTCAGAATTCCTAACTCTTATGACAGAAAAAAACTATGCATGTGTTTTCAACTAATGCCTGCCTCTATTTTCCCTATTAGATTAAAGGATGCATTGGGACAGGCTCAGACAGAGCTGAAAGGTCTGAGCCGCCGACAGCTTTCCTTGGAGGAAGAGATCAAGATCAAGGAGAATACACTGTACATTGATGATGTGCTGTGCATGCAAATGAGAGAGTCTGTTTGCATAAACAATTACTGAAGTCATCATACTGGGAGATTGTGCTCCAAAGAACCAGCTCCTGCTGAAATTTTATTGACAAACTTGCAAATTTATTGACTTGGCTCAATGCTGTCTAGTTATGTGAGGTAAAACAGACCTCGTACTTACAGCTATCTGTGCTCCAAAACATTTCATGAAATCCTCCACTTGGCAATAAAATCCCAGAATAATGAGAAATGCCCCTTCTTCCATGTTTCTTTCATGTGTAACCAGTTATATCTTTTGCCATTGAAAGGTGTCAAAAGACAACAGTGTGGAAGCTAGAGAAGGAGCATCCTCATAAATCACTTATTGGAAAGCTGGGCAAGTAGGAGGGATGTCTCTCAGTATTGGCCATGTTATGTTTTGTTTTTATCTTAGCATCTGCTGCTAAGAACTAGACAGTATGGCCAACTTAAGAGGACCTAACTTATCTAACTGATACACTACATAGTGCATTTGTCTGCATCTGAATTGAGATCAAGTCAAGGCTGACTTTGGGAAAATCACTTCCTCACCCCTGTCTCAGTTTCCCTGTTCTTAAAATGGAAACAATGAGATGGGCTTCAATGGTAAAATGTTTGAAGGTCTACAATGGGAAGTGCTGAAAAAAGAAAAGGGTCTTATTTTTATCAGAGATGCCTGTAAGGGTGGAAAACGCATCACTGTTTCCTTTGGTTCTGGCAAGGAAAAACAAAGCAAGGGCAAGAATAAATAATGCTGGAGACAAAGGAATCCAGTTCCCAAGTCCAACATTTTAATGCATGGAGTTTAAAATTGTCCCTTGTCTCTCTCTTGCTGGAATGATAACTCCCTTCCAGAGGCACAGCTTTCAAAATTCAAATCCCTTTCTAAAGCCCTCCAAAGGATCTGTTAATGCAGATGTCACTGGCTGCTCTTCTCTTCCTGTAGTTTATACCATTGGGTAGGTGATGACAAAATAATTAAGTTCTGAGTCAATCAGGTACTTGAATTTCCTGTAAATATCAGCCAACAGCCGCTCCTCTTCAGTGCTGTCATCTTGGGCTGTATAAATCCTGACCTGTATGCACAAACAGCAGTCATGTCTCTCAGATACAGTGACCTCAACCCATTACAGCTCATGGCAACAAGAAGCATCTGTGACTAATAAGGAATCTAGAGAATCAAAACTCCTTGAATTTTAATAGAATCTTCAGGTTTTAGTCTCTTTCCACTCCCAACTAAATGAAAACTTCATCTCCTGCCAAAGAATTTTTGGGAGGTGTTGGGAGGAATGAGTTAAATAGTGGAAGACTAGCAAGAAGGATTGTAAATCACTCAGATGACCCTTGCAGATGGGAATAGTCCTTGATAACCCAGTATGAGCACCAGCCTCTCTGGCATGGACTGAGTTTAACTGTGTCTGGCTGGGAATTGCTTTGGGGATGCCCCAGTGAGCAAAGGAAGGGAAGTAAATTTACTCTTTTAGCTGTGATTTTGTGGTTGTCCCGGCTATCTGCCTGTGCTGACTCAGACAGGAAGAGCAAGGTTCTTTTTACCTCCAGAACTGATGCACTCCTGGGATATGCACAGATCTCTGAGGACCTACTGAACTCAGATTGTAGCACACAAAGTAGCGTGTCAGCAAGGTTTACAGCAGTTCAAGACAGAACCCCTGAAGGGTGTGATGTGTTTATATTGTTTTGCAGTTTAGTGGCATTCAGTCCACTTTCTTTGGTTTAAGCATAGACATAAGCACTGAGCCTGAGAGGTGACTGAGAAACCCTAGATGTGGGAGATGGCTTGAACTAGAGGTGACCAAGGGAATGCCAGTCTAGGAAGGGCTTCTGGAATTTTCGGGACTTCATAATAAACTTCTGTAGTATCTGTATGTGGCTAAGTAGGTTGGAAAGCCCTATTTCTGTGAATGGTTCCTAAGCTCTTTAGTAAGGCATAACATAACATAACATAACATAACATAACATAACATAACATAACATAACATAACATAACATAACATAACATAACATAACATTAGTTATATTAACACTAAGGCATAACATAGTTATGTTAACATTTCTGTAAGTGACCTTTACCTGGGCATGGGGACTTTTGGGTATAGGAGCAAAAATAGGAATGGGAGTTTTGAAGCACAAAGTCTTACCTTTATGGTAGTCAAAATGCATTTCCTTTCTGCACGGTTTTGTAGCAACCTCTCCATAAAGCTGACACTTAGAAAGGCCCAGACTTTCAGAAATAACAACCTCTTGCATGATAAGATAAGCTGCAGCAGCTCATTGTCCAGCAACTCGTGGTCATTGTTCAATTCAAGTGTTAATTTCTTGAAAAAAAATGAACACCTTTAGTACTATTAACAGTTAGTATTACTAACAGGATGTTGCGTGCAGTAACTAGAATTCAACAAATAGTTTTCCAAGTTACCAACAGAAGCGAGTGTCAGCAGATCAATTTTGTATCTTGACATTAGCTGAGCTTCTGTTTTGCATTATAACAATAGTGTATGTGGCACAATAAATCACTCTCCTGTTAAGATGAGGTGATATCATGTACATTTATTAGAAAACCCTGCACCCACAGTCATACCATGATCTTATCTGACATAATGAGAATTATTTGAGAGACAAGAGTAGAGGCAATAATGGTTTCTAGAAAGCTTTACATATCTCTGCTGTTTATTGGAAACTGCAATGGAACAGGACTTACAGAAAGCTGTCAACAACCATCAGGTGTAAGGCCACATGTTTCCCTCTGGCATGCAAAGACCTGATGCTCACTTACACGGGTCAGCTCTTGCAAACCTCTGACACCGAAAGTGCTTTGACATGGGCACTAGTTAATTTAGATGTGCTGTAGGACATTTGTGCATTGCCAAAAGAGAGCAGCCTGATAGCATTATGGTGAGTTATAACTGGACAAGGATAATTTCATTAACTACACTATGGGTGAAACACTGAAATTACTCAGTTATGGAAACTGCCCTCTGAACATAAAACTGAAGCAGTCAGGAGCTTCTGTTGCTGACCGCTGTTATGCAGAAGGCCTACATGATTACTTTGTTTACCTTTGTGATACTGCAGTGGGGTGTCCCTATTGCTTCCCTTACCTGCAGACCATGCCAGTAAGCTGGGAGAAGGTTGGTGAGAGTAGGTCTCATTGTCCAGTCTGGGTCACTAAAATAACAGCTCCGTAGGCTGATGCTCCTAACTGGGATCTCCACCAGGAGTATCCTAGCTAGGTGATCATGCTTCATGACTCTTTCAAAGAAGAAGTTCACATTCAATTTTGGGGCTCTCTTGGCCAAGTTTGCCCATGACATTCCTGACACCACTTGCCCATGAGGGTCATGGATATGACACTTGATATTCAAGGTGCACAAGGAATGAGAGCTGTGCTCCCGCAGGATGTCCAGAAGTTCATCAGAGATGCAGTTGTAATTGAAAGTCAGGATGGTCAGCCTGTGGAACTTAGACATAGTTTGGTGAAACAAGGCACTGCTGTAGACAGAAAGGTGGAGACTGAAGAAATCCTCAATATTGATTTCAGATATAAAGCTTCTATTCGTCAGGCTGCTCAGAGAATTCAGAAGCTCACAGCCTTCTTCCAATGTTATTCTTGCTCCTTTTAAGTTAAGATAATCAAGTTGATTGCTCATTCTTTTCAGGAAGGCAGCTAAGTTCTTGATAAACTGAGCCCTAACCACATTTTTCCAGATCAAGCAATCTAATTCTAGGTACTTGATGCTCAGGGATACTAGGTGACTATTACACTTACCCAGGTGTGAAAGAAGACCTCTCATAATCACTTGAAATTTTTTGATAAAGGGAGTATTGTAAGGATTCGATAACTTGATCTCAAGGTGCTTCAAATACTTGCCAAATTTCTTGGTATACCACAGTGCACTTTGAAACTCCAGTGTGCGTGCCCTTGATGGTTGGCCATAGAATGTGATGGTTCTGCATCTCCAGAGAGATCCAGAGTCCATGGCACAACTCCACTTTCTACAGACCAAGGCAGCCCGAGATCTGTCCCTGTCATCCAACCAATGGAAGACATGCCTCAGACAGACATCAGGTAGATATGCCCAGGAGCTTTGCTCGAGTTCACTGTCATCTTCCATTGAGAGGATTTATCTTCTGGGTCTTGAATCAAACCAACATGCAGAAAGCTGTGGATAGACTTCTTGCCAATCCCAACATAATAGGCTTCTAAACAAAGGGATGAAAGCTTGCTTCTTCACAATCAAAACCAACAACCCTTTGCCTCTGCACTCCAGCTGTCAAAGTCAAACAAGCTCTTGAGCCTAAACTATAGTCTTACCTAAATCAAAAGGAAAAAAACAAAAAGTGAAGAACAATCACAGTACAAGCACAGGACACATCTTTTAACTTTTTGGCCTTCACCTTCAGTCTAGGTAAACAGGGAAGTGGTATCAACTGCTGCTACAGCAGCTACACCCTCTACAAAAACCTTTGGTTAGCATCAGCTACAATTAATTGATCATGGTTTGTGGTCTGATGCCTAGTGTTTAAAAGTATGCAGTTCTTTGGGCTTGAACAGGACAATCAGTGCAAAATTAGCACTAATGACTTCATAGCTTTCTGGGGTACCCTTCCATGACAATTATACCCTGCCTTAGATTAAGGCTGGATAAAAATGTTGAAATGGATGGAAACAAGAAGCACACCATAATAAGAATTAGAAAATATGCTGATCCCTGGGACTGTGTTTACAATTACAAAGGGTCAGGTATTTCTATTTTAATTTTATAAACAGGCACGAAAGGACAGGCTGATAGCACAGTTAAGCTTCCGTCTGTTGTTTGTCTTTTGACCTATAGTTCTTATGTCACACAGAATCTGCCTGTACATGTACTCTTTTCAATTAGCACTGTTTCTATTCTTAGCGATTCCTCTGGCACTCTTGCCATTCAAAGTGCCAATCCACATCCCCAGCTATCAAGACAACCCTTAGAAACTGAGCATGTGGTCTGATTACTACCCAACTCTCTCTCTTTTATTTAGCACCCCCAAGAAAAGCTCTTTGTTTCGCAGAACTATTAGTCATTTAGGAGGTCTCTACATCAATGTCAAAAAAATCCAAGCCAAGTCTTAAAATACGGTGCATGAAGCTCCAGTTTGTTAGTGAGAAGAACCTGAAACTTTTGCTGTAGAGATTAAGGGTGGGGGACGACATGGGGGAAGAGGTCTAACACTTCAGCTACCTGGAAGCCCTGAAGTGAATGGGCAGAGGAAAGCAGAACAGAGTTTAGGGGTTCAATACACAGAAACACAGCTGTTAATAATAAGATGTTTATTACACTACAGTCATCATTATTAGCATGTGAATACAAAGGGGTACAAACAAACACCACCAGGTGGAACTTTTTAAAAACCAGAGTTGTTATGAATTTGTAAAGAGTATGTTTGTTTATAAGTCAGTCGTGAGATTCAAGAGGTATTCTGCAGTGTTGAGTTGGCTTCCCCATCACTATAAGCCCAATCTTAGAAAAGGAAGTGTTTTAGCTGACAGCTCTGAGTTTAACTTGGTGGGGAGAAAACAAGTATTTGGAAAAAAACCCCAGCCCTTTCTAGAGCAACTTTTTTTTTTTTTTTTCAGGCAGAAGTCATTTAAAGATAAATGAATACTCTGCATGTCTTGTTTGCCACTCGGGCACGAAAAAAACCCGATCAAAACAAAAGCTCCCGCCGCTGAACACGGGGCGGGGGACATCCTTTGCCCTTGGCCCTCTTTGCTGCTCGATTTGCTTCAGAGAGCACCCGGGTGCTTTCTGGTCCCACACGGACAGTTACACGAGCTGTCTTCTCCAGCAAGAGAGCCCGCGGAGTCAAAGCAAACAAACAAAAACCTTCTAAGACTTTGACCATAATTACCAGAACTAACAGGGGCTGTGGCCTGGATACCCAAGCGGGCAACCCAGCCTGAGTCCTTCCACTGCTGCAGCTGACGCGGATCTCGGGGCCGAGGCCCGCGAAGGCGCCAGGGCCGCGGGCGGGCAGCGCAGCCCCTGCGGTTGCGCCACCGGGCCCGGACATAGCCTCAGGTGGGCACGAGCCGCCCCTCACCGCCCCTGCGCCGAGTAACGGCAGCCGCGCGCACGGGGCCCAGCCAATCGCGGCGGGCGGCGGCGGCGGCGCGGCCAATGCGGGGGCGCGGAGGGGGAGGCGCGGCGTTCAAACGCGCACGGAGCAGCAGCCACGGGAGGTGGCGGCTCGGTCCAGGTCCTGGTCTGTCCGGCGCGCTGAGTAAGTACTGCCCCCGAGCAGCTGCCAGAGCTGCCGGTCGCGGCCGCTTTTCTCTTAGCCCGTCTCCCCCGTCCTTGCCGGGACTTTTCGCGCTTCTTTCTGCCGTCCCTGTGGGCTTAGTAACGGCGCCGGCAAGGCCCTCCCGGTGGCCCTGTGTCCCGTGAGCCCCATGTGGCGGCACGGCGGATCTGCCGCGGCTGCCGGCGGGAAGCACGGCCGGTGCCAGCAGAGCGGGGTCCCTGGGACTGGGCATGCCCGGAGCCCCGGCCCGGGGCTGCCCGGACCGCCGCGGCCTCCGGAGGAAATGGGGCCCCGCGCTGCCCTGTGCAATGCCCGTTTCATCGCAGAGCGTTGTAACCGTCCGACGGTAGCGGCTCTCTCGAATCATTTCACCGGAATAGTGTTTGCTAGCATGTGAAAATCAAGAATTGAAAGTATATGTGTGCATATGTTTAAATTGTCATATAGATAACTAGCATTTTAGTTCTTTCCACTAGAGTCTTCTGCTAATAATCCTGTCTGTTTTCAGGGCTTACGTATCCACAATTGTAACTGTTACTTGTAACTGTTACTGTTAATTGTAACTGTTCAGCTGAAGCTTTCAGCTAGCAAGTATAGCAGTACAATAGCAGCTGCATAAACTTGTCTCACAGTGGAGGGTTTTTTGATTAAAGAAGGCAAAAATTTGGGGTATTAGATCTTGATGTGAGACACAAAAACAAGTGCACTCATACAGCATTCTACCTCTCAAACTAGAGTCTTGCAGTGGAATTGCAGTACAAGGCTTCTTTGTGGACTTGCACAAACCTAAATAGCTGTAGAAATCAACCCTGTCCTCTTTCAAGACTCCAGGTAAAAGTCTGCTCTGGTTTTCTTGTTTCAGGCAAGTGTAACCAAATATATTGTGTAACAGATTCCATTTCTCTTTTTTTACTCTGCTTTGTACCTTGTTCTGTCTAAGCTTTGCTCTCATTTTGATTGTTTTAGAAATAAAGTTGACCAACAACAGGAACAAGATGGCATCTATGCTCCAAAATGTCAGAGCAACAGTGGCGTGGCGGAAACACCAGCTCCTGGCTGACCTCAATGAGAATGAGAGCCCTGTGCCTGACAAATTCAAGAGAAGGGCCTCTCTGAGTTCTCTCAATACTATTCGCATGTCTTTAAGGAAACGGGCACCATTAAAGCGAGTAGAGTTGAATTTTCATAAAACCCCAACTAGGGAAAGTCTGGAACCAAGACAGAGGTGCCAAACTCTTCACACTATTAAAAGAACAGCAAAATATGCTTTTGGAACAGTGTCCCAGGTATTTCTTCTTTGCAGCAGAACACAGAGTTTCATTTTTGCTTTAACTCCAGTACTAAGATTTCTGAATTTTGTAGTGTGCTGTACTCTGGAGAGTCCATTTCCACACACTTGCACAACTTAGTAGTTGTCTCATAAGCTACTAACTTTTAAAATCTTTAACATCTTTTCCTAACATATAGACAGGTAAATTATGGATCTGGCAGAATATGGAGGAAGGTGAAAACATTACATTTTATTATGAAATAAGAGCTTTTCCCCTACTACATTTAATCATATATGGCAGAGCAGCCTTCACATGGAGAAAGTTGGGTAGAGATTACCATTGCTTGCAAAGAATTGTTACTGAGAAATGCTGAGCACTTAGGATTTTTTTTCTTTTATTCATTCTCCTGTACCCGTACCATTTACTAGCACGTTCTTTATTATAGTTAATCTAAATTTAGACTGATGAAACCTGCTACAAGGTAGCAGGGTAGCAGATTCGAGCTTGCACTTCCCTTTCTTGGAGACATTAGATTTTTAAATGAATGAGTTCTGTGTTGGGGAGCCTGACATTTTCCAGCATAAGAGAAACAGGACCTTTGTCCCAATGCCTGCTCTGAAGTCCTTGATGAGTGCTAAGGGTTAAGGAAGCAAGTGACTCCTACAATGCAAATGAATACAGAGGTTGAGATGCATTCATGTTAGTTTAAACCTGATATGAGAAGGGAAGCTAGGAATTCAGCCCAATTTTTCCTAGTCTTCCCAATTCTAAACTCGAGGCTGAGTTCATTTAGGCTAAATGTCTAATGCTTCTTTCAGAAAATACAGAAGTCTTGCCAAAGCCCAGTACGCTCAGTGGTGACCCTTCCAGTGGAACCCATCAGCAGCAGCTGTGTGACCAGTTCTACCAAAAAAAGAAGTACTACACCTCGAACACCTTGCTGTAAGAGTGTTACTCCATCAGCCAGTTCCAAAGGCACTCCAAGGTCCAGCAGAAGGGCCTTGCTTGGGCCAACAAGGGTGTCAGAACATAGAGAATGGAGGGAATTCTCATCCTGGCTTGGTAAAAATGCTGTCTCTCTCCGGAGATCCAGAAGAGCAGCAGCACTGAAGAGCCCTTATTCATCACCTGCTCCTTCCAGCAGTAAAATGTAAGTCACACTGTTTTGTAAAATTTTTTTTAAATTCAAAAGTTTACACTGATTAGAGTATCTGATAAAGTGAAAGGCAAAGTATCAAGTTTTCTGTCCTGTTCCCCTGAAGGTGTGTGCTGCTCGAATAGTTAAAGTAGTTTCACCGCTCTGCATAAAGCTGAAACATAAAAAGTAATTTTTTACTAGAGACATACCTGAGTTCTTTGCTGGTCCCTATTGGGTAAAAGAAAATGCTCCGTATGTACCTCACGCTGACTTAATTGTAACTTTTCCAAAAAGAAAAGTTTGCTATTTGTATTGCAAAGATACCAGGAATAGCTCTGCTTATGCTTAGTTCTTTATAGAACGTAGGGAGATTCCTGCCTTAAAGAACAAACACAAATTACATCAAGGGTTGTGAGCTAGGGAAATATTTAATAATGTGCACATAGGTTTTTCTTTTGGTCAAAGTCACAAGAAAGGTTAAAGCTAGAAGTTGTATCCAAGCCTTGTGAATCTGAATCCGGTGTCTGAGTTGGAAGGCAGCTGTTTGGGGGATGACTGGAGACGTGAAGCAGCTGGCCAATGGAATTAAGAGCATAATTGCCACTGCCCTAAACTTCTCTGGGTAAAGTCTAGAGGTATCAAGAATGGTACTGCAGGGATGGAAGCTTGAATAGTGTTGCTAGTCAGCCTGTCTTGTTTGATCTTTAGCAATGACCATTCTGTTTGCAGAGAGTTTGACTGCGAGTTGGAACTGGTCTCCTCAGGGATTTGCCAACTGAAGTGTATCTCCCAAGCATTTGATGATGCCATTGTGAAAGAGGAGAGGTAAACATTGCTAAGTATCCCTCAATTTTTGGCACAGGTTACCTGCCACCTGAACATAGCCAATTGCAGGCTAAATAGTCCCTGTAACTCAAGATGAGGAATAGTTGCAGAACTTTTTCAGGTGTAATGTAGTAATCCAATTTTTTCTTCAAGATACCTGGGAAGATTAAATCTGCAGTTGGATTTGCAGCTTCTAAAACCTGTCAAATGTTCTCCTTGTCTTCAGTTTCCTTGTTGTGGAAGTCAGATTTCTAACAGAAAGAGCCCACCTTTGACTTTGTGTGAGAACAGTACCTCCCTGACCCTTATCTAAAAGAGGTGCCAATCCAGGCTGGGGGAGGAGGTGGGAAAATTCCAGTGTACTGACACAGTCATTGATGTCTGCACTTCTATAAAAACCCATCCTTTTATTAGGTAGCATTATGTTAACAAACAGCCCCTGGTACCCAGATGAAGAAGCTTCTTGTAAAACACCTTGGTTAATCCACAGGGTGGTAGGCTGCTGTATTTGTGAAGGTTATGTTGCTCTGAATTAAGACATTAAGAACATAAAAACTGAAGGTCAGAAATCTTGTCACAGAGCGATTCCCTAAAATTCTTCCTCTCTTAGAACACTTGATGTCAAGAATTCAATAACTAAATGTCAAGCACCTCAATTATCTAGAGATAGTTTAGCATCAAGTACTTTACTTACAAAGAGGTAAGGGCTTAACATTCCAGATAACAGCAAAAATTTGTAGCAATGGGGCTGTGTCTAGATAACTATAGGTTAAAGCTTGAATCAAGGTAATTTTGTCATATCCACTGAAAGTTTACTAAATCTCACTCCTAATATTCTCCCATCTGCTAGTGATATGACTGTTTCTCTCATTTGTAACTGAAGATAGTAGTGACCAGGTAAAGTAGTTGTTCACTTGCCTTGTCTATGCCTGCATGCATCTGTGGGGAGAAAAACTGCTGTTTAGAGAGAGAAAGGCTTTAAGGCAGTATTCTGTAGAACCACAGGCTTCTTCCTTCATATTCTCTGTGGCCATCTCTGCTGCAGCAGATGGTTGTGCAGTTGTAAAACTTCACCTCCAAATTGTGGATTAGTGAGTCCTTGTGGGTCACAATGAACCTCCTATGCAAACATCAGCTTTTCTCACCCCAGACCAAAAAATTACTAGTACTAATCTTTTTGTCACTCAAGCTAAGTTCTCACTGGTTACTAATGATCACAAAGCATGAGAGAACCAACCATTATCCTGAGCTGTCTGATTTTTACAGCCTTTCTTTTCCATCTCTCAAATTTTCATAGCAGTTGAGTCCATGTCACAATTAACAGCAGCTCATAACTGTATTGGTGGCATTTTTAAACACAGCAATTATATCCAAATGGATGTGACATAAATATCTTCCCCCATTATGTTGGAAGTGTTTTTTTTGTTAAAGGGAAAAGTACATCCTGAACACTAGGTCCTTTTTTAGCAACAAAGATAGGGGCAAGACACTTTGCTGTAACTTTTCAAGAAAAAGGAGTGCAGTTTCAAATGTTGGACTGATGCTTTCAGCAGTGATCTGTACTGCTTCCACACTTTGGTCCAGTACTCCTGCATGTGTAGATGCATACAATGTGCTTTGTTATTGCCTACTGGAATAACTGTGAAATGAATCTTTTGGAGGTGTCTTTAGTTTTGCATGAGACTTTCTGTTCTGGTATCCAATGGCCAGGAGTTTTAATGTTAGTGCTCCCTTTTCATTTTTTTCATGAAGCAATCTTTGATCTCAAATGATTGTTTCCAGCTCCATGTATTGTTCTAATGTTTTGCATTTTAATTGATTAGATTATACCATGAGAAACACGCCTGTTGCTAGTTAAAATTTACTTAAATTTTTGTACTGCCATTTCTGTTCACTGAAGGTAACAAAAATATTTTCTTGCTAGTGTTTAGGACAGTTACACAGTGAAAATGTACCAGACCTCTTCCATTCTCCCATCTATTTTCCAGCAATTTGTATGAAAACCAGTTGAGTAACTCTACTGACTTCATGCTGCTAATGGTAGCCCTGTTGTTCTTCTGCAGGCAAGAAGCAATATCAAACTACTATTATCTAATGGCACAAAACTCACAGTCTGTACACTGATCCCTGAGACCGCCTCAAGCTATCAGAAGGCAAGCAAAGAAACTCCATCAGGCACTTGGTACCTAGACAGAGATGGCTGTAACTGTTTTTTCATGTTTCCAAGTTAATGAGCACATATAAAGGAGAGGTCTGTAGAGCACCTGAAAGGCTGCATTCTATACACTTAAATGAGCCTTTACACTTTTTTTTTTTTTTTTTTTTTTTTTTTTTTTGAATGAAGCAGCTCAGGACTTCCTTTGCTTTCTCTTTTCAAGTAAAGAGAGAATCAAAATATATTAACCATGGTGCATTATCTCCTGCTGAGATGAGGGAACTGTCTTGAAAGTGACTTGCATTAGGCAGTAAGTACTTAAGAAACTGATGCTGAACCGGCCGGTAAGAATGGCCAAAGTAAGGGCTTATGACAGACTTATGAAGGGTAATCCTAGGTCAGAGTAGTGTTTAAACTGGTATCCAGCAACCATGAGATTTAGCACAAATACTTTCCATGTGGAAAAGATTGGTCTATTATTTTGGAAAGCCTAACTTGTTGGCTTTTTTTGTTATTAGCAAACTAAAAGTTATTCATCATATTAGCTGGAAGTTAATAAAACAGTAGTGGCTTCTTCGAGTTCTAAGCAAAACTCCCATTCCAAAGCACCAGGCTTCTGTGGAGTCACTCGTGCCAGAAGAACAGAGCCATATTAGGACTCTTGCTTCATGCCCTTAAGGATTAGCCCAACTAATCCTATTTTTAGGTAGGTTTGGTTCCAGACAAATCAGAGCAATTTAGTTATTTCTTACTACTCCTTTAGATGGCATCTTGGCAGTTGAGTTAAACATTGCTTTTGTGCTGCATCTGTAATTTAGCTCTACATGAGAATTTGTTACTACAATTAATGTAACCTCTTGCAGCTACCAACATGTGTATATATTAGCTATGTGACTAGCTAATATCACATTATGTATACTTAGCATTTGATACTTGCATTTTGCTTCTAATTACTTTAAAAAAATTAGCATTCATTTGACAAGCCTTTTTTGGTAGGTCATTCAGTATAACAAAGTTTAGTCTTTCAAATTTAAAGCAAGTATTTCTCAAGTTTTTAGAATTCAACAGCAGGGCTTTTTTCCATAGTAAGCTTTGTGCAGGCTTCTCTGATTATGTTCACTCTAAAATGAACCTTCAAACAAAAGACTGATTTGGGAAATTTTGCTCTACTTGATAATTTTTAAGATGTGCATGTGACCTAGTAGTTCCACTGTTGCTAAAATTTTAATGGTGTCAAGTATAAATATGAAAATAATTCAATTATGATTTATATGTAAGTATTGTTTTTAAACTTAGTCACAATTCTTTTTTCTTCTTGTCAAACCCCAAACCATTTTAAAACATTGAAACAGTTAATGAGGCCTGGAAACAGGAAAACAACCCTTCCAACCTCAAGATTTCTAACTTTCAGATTACTGAGAATTTTAGCTTCTGTTCTTTCTTGATGAAGTGTTTGTGTGTGTTTTGTGGGCTGGTTTTTAGGGTTTTTTAACAACTTTTCTATCTGGAAGTATAGAAAGATATAGTATCTCCAAGTTATTCTTTGCATGTCCTGAAACTTTAAAGCTTTCACAAAAATGTTGTCTTATTAGTGAAATGCCTTCTTCTATGGCTTTTGAAAAGGAAGGAGGGTTGGAGTTTTTGAAACCTTAACCTCCAATCTAAGTATTATTTCAAACAGATCAAACAGCCTCTATTTATGATGTTTCCACTAGCTACTTGGACATGTACAATTATGATCAGATATTTATCAAATTACTGGTAAGAAAAATCAGTGACACTGTTTGTTTAAAGGCAAGGAAGGTTTTATTTAAGTGACTAATCTGTTTTAAGATTTTAAAAACCAGCTCACATCAAAATCTATAGCAGTTGTAGAAATCTTACTCCTTATTTCATATTAAGAAATTCATTATTGTACATTTTTGAATCTTTACAAGGCAGCCATAAGAAATATAAACATTTGTCACCAGATAGAACCTTCTCACTGACAATATTTAAAAGTATGCACTTAATAAAACTATAGACTGAAAGAACACCTACAATTTCAA
The DNA here is from genome assembly GCA_030060385.1 of Muscicapa striata striata. Lineage (NCBI taxonomy): Eukaryota > Metazoa > Chordata > Aves > Passeriformes > Muscicapidae > Muscicapa > Muscicapa striata. Next base: position 68,416 of record JAREIS010000567.1, on the reverse strand, counting down.
GTTTCCTTGTGTGAATTCAGTTGTAAGGGGACTGCCACTTTTCTTCCCCACAAACAGAAGAACAAGTTATGCATAAGCCTTGGGGTTCTGTGAGAGGACTGCCATTCTGGGCTGTACACCAGTCACGCAGGAATAACCCTACCTTTCAACTTGCTATCTGTAAACCATTTTTCAATGTTGCAATCTCTGGTATACCATCTCCCACCATGTCACAGTAAACCTGCCTGTCTTTTCTCCTTCCTGAGTTCTATACATCCATACAAATGACAAATGAACTGTAAAATTTATCTTCCCCAGTAATAATTCCTGTCTGTTGGGCTTGACCCAAAATGAGTGAAAGACCCAACACATTATTTCAATTCTAGACTCTGTGGCACAGGATTCTAGCCATTCTAGGCCTTATTTCTGAAAAACAAATATTTTGATCCAGAAAAATGTGTTACTACTTCCATTTTTATGGGGGTTCTGAATTTAGGCTCATCTGTAGGAATTTATAGTCACCTTGAGTGGCTAAGCATCATGGAAGTCTTAATTACCTTGACAAATCCACTATTTCTGCTTAAGCTTTGACCACAGACCATGAGGAATCATTGCTCTTAGAGAAGCTGAGAAAGGTAGGCTGGAAAGTTTATAGGAATTCTACCCTGTACCAGCTCCAGATGAGGAAGAGAGTGCCACTTTCTCCCCTGCACGCCTGACATGAACAATTCAATGCAGAGATCTTGAGTTCATATGCCACATATAACTCTCTAATCAGAAAAATTATGAAATTGTGGTGCATAATCCTCATCTCTTCACTATCAAGCCAATGAGTTTACCAAAAAGATACCCATGCTCCAATCATTTAGTCCTACAAGGATGTACTCACCTTTCTGCAGCCCAGATGGCAAGAGAGGAAAAAAAAAAAAGGCAAAAATCCTACTTGTTCAGTAACAACTGTTGGACCTCCAAATTTTAAAACTTAAAAATACCTACTAGTTTTAGGTATTTTAAATGCTTATAAAAAAAACTTTTAGCAAATTTAAAACAGAAAACTACATAGAAGGGGAAAAAATAATTTTCCCTTTCTAAATTTATTCCGTGAAGGACATGATGATACTATAGATCTAAGTATTGAGGATTTGTTAAATACACACATTAGTAGTGTCCTGGCTAAAGGAAGACTGCAATGTCTAAACAGGACACCTTGTTCACCAGTAATGACAAAGGCTATTTTGCAGAATAGTGGGGCTCCTGAAAAAAATGTTATTGTCCTGCACAGACCAGGGTGTGTAATTTTTTTTTCTCTAGTTTATAGATAGTTCCACTTATATAACCAGTGAAAGTTTTAGCTGTTTGGAAATTACTTCCCTAGGTACTAGCGGAAAAAGTGAAGTAATCTGTATAAATTAAGACTAGTTTAATGTAAACAAATAAAAATGACAGCTCTCATGAACCCCAATGAATAAGAATTACCAGTACTTTGTCATTTTCACACCTAACAAAATTTTATGCTGAATAGATATAAACCATGCCACAGAACTAAACAGGAATACTTTGGTCAAGCAAAAATCTATTCCAAGAGCACTAGTGTATGCAAACAAAAATGTTACTCAAAATAAGCAGATTTGGATTAACATCACTATTCAATTCTGCAATCTATACAATGATATCTTGTTCCAAACCTACCTAGCTAGACAACAAAATTGAACAGACAGCCACTGTTGCTGTGTTTGAGTTGATTTTGTTTTTTTTTTTTAATGTATATAGGTTATAAATTTGCTGTGAGAGCAGAACCAAAACTTCAATGTCTTCCAGTAGCTATACACACATACACACAGACAAAACCAAAACATCACAGTTGTGAAGGTCTGTTTTCACAATATCTCAAATAACTATACCACTGCTATTAATCACAGCCATTTTTTACAGTAATTTAAAATAGATCTATATCAATAGGACAAGAAGTAAATGCTTCCAACTGTGGCTTACTTACACTGTAGCCTTAGCACTCACTGGACTAAAAATTTTGCATTTTACAATTTTATGTATGCTTCCTCCCTTCAGCACGTTAAAGGAATGTGCTTCTCTGTTACCACTGGAGGCACTGAACAACTGATGAGTCCAATGTATGTTCTGTGGGCACACACATCTTCCTTCTTTGTCCCTTTCCCTTCCATGGATGCTAAAGCACCTTCACAGTCTGTACAGTTTAAGCAAGTGCTGACTGCACAGGAACTGACGGCAGCAATGAGGACTTGCAATCAGGAATAAGATGACTGTCGGATCAAACTTACCATTAGAGAATGCCCTGCCTAGGAGACTGATCTTCCATGAAAACACAAGTAGAACTGAAATCCAATAGCAAGCTGAATGCCTGTGAATGACTGGATGCAGTATCATGTGGACAAAGTGTGTAACTAAAATGTCTGTATCACTACTTTGCCAAAGTGCACAGCTGGAGTGTGTGATCACAAGATAAACCATTCCAGCCATGAGCAATCAGCAGTGCTTGAATTATGCAAATGCTATGGAAGCTCTCATATACTGTATGAAAACAAACTTAGGGAGAATATTTTCAGCTTGGTTTTAATACCATGTTGTAGAAACTTTAATATTCTTACCACACCAAATCACACACACACACACACACACAAACACACTTGTTTTACTGCTATTAGCTCCCAATATTCTAGAAGCCAGCAGAGTGACTACTGTAAAGGTGACCCAGTTATTAATAGAAATACACACAATCAGAGTCTTCATGACATGGAACCCTGTAAAATGACATTATGTCTCCAAGAGTAAAAGACAGCCCTTTATAACCTTGGAGATTTTTCTAACCTTGTACTCAGACACTATTTCCTTCAATACAGTCACAGAATTACACAGATCCCTCTTTTGAAATGAAGTAGATCTTTCTACTACAGCAATTTAAAACAAAAAGATAGATTTAAGTCTCCTGGGTGATAGAGGTAGATGGCTAAAGCAAGAGTAGCTTTGAACAGAAATAGTGATTAATGTCAGGAGACATGCTACACAACACCCAATGCTTACAAAGAACTTTTTGATCAGTCAGTATTTTAGATCCCGCAGCAAACTTAAAATTTTCCTAGTAACTTCCTCTCACAAGCCTTGGATTCCCATGATATTAAAAAATAACAAGCAGGAGCATGCTAACAGTAAATTCACTAGAAGGAGATGGAGGCTGGTGCCCCTGTGCAACCTCCCCCTAGTGCAAAGCAGAAGAGAAGAAATGGACTATGTGATTAGAATTAATACATGCAGTGGGCTGAGACAGAACATGGAATAATTCTTCCAGTTTCATGGGTTCAAGAACAATGATGCTACTTGGAAAGCATTTGTAAATGTAAAGACTGTTTCAATGTAGTTTGCAAACTACCATTCATTTAGCTTTTGTAGCAAACCCTAGAGCACAAACCCTAGCCCCTTGTAATGCATTTACCTGCTCCCAAAGAGTGTTTGCTACCAACATTTTTACATCTTTCCTTAATCTTCAGCAGAGATTGCCCCTTCCCTTAAAGGAAGCATTAGAAAACAAAACAAAACAGAAAACCAACTACTGATGTGCCAGACATATTTCAGGAAGTTTGAAATAGGCAACTGACAATCTTGCCAAGTAATGCCTGAAAATATAAATCAAAGATCACCACTTACAAGCTATTTTGCTGCCTCTTAAGACAAAAGCTACACTCATACGCCCTTCCAAAAGCCCACTGAACCTTCAAGGTTAACAGAGTATAAACTTACTTTACCTCTGCACTGTCTTATTACTTTTCCATTGCATTTCTTGTTTTACATGTTAACTTTCAAAATCATTAACCAACTCAGTGAGAGAGTCTTTCTGGTCTAGCAAAACCTGAAAGGAGGATGGAGATGCACAACATCCTCTCCACCCCAATTCCCTGAAATAAAAAACAAACAACAAACCTGCAAAAGGAATGTCCTTTTGACTTCAAGCTTTTTCTGTGACAATAGTATGTTTTTAACTCAAAAAAAAGGTTTTTTACATGCACTTTGAACTTCATTGCAGGTTTTAAAACATGCGTCAGTTCAGTCACTAAAGTTCCCTTGATGAATTTCTGTGAAAGTATCTGCATGAAGAATCTGCAAACTACTACTATGTTAAAGTAACTATAATGCTTTAGAAATACTACTACTTAGGGAAAACGTCACATTTTACTTCTAGTAAGTCCACTGACAGATCAGAGAGAAATTTAAATCAGTAGAAAAATGTTTATTTGGCACCTGTATTTTTGCATGTCCACTCTTTGAAGCTCAAATGCTATAACTCTGAATGCTACAGATTGTCTTAATACAGCAGTTGCTGTGAAGCATGAGAAGTAAACAATTTATCAATGTACTTAATTACTTTTTTTTCCCTCCAGTGTAAAGATTCTAGTTAGAATAATTTAAAAAGTAACTGCTCTGAAGTTTGCAGATCCCTTAGTAAAAGGGTTCCTTTTAACTTGCCCTCTTAGGATCTGACTCTCAGACTGTGATCATCAGAGCCATCTTCTTTGGAGTAGTCCACACATTTTTGCACAGTCACCAAGTTCCACAAACAATGTGATCTTTGTACAGTTGCACACTACTTTGTTTACAACAACACTAACTGTGTTCAAACTGTGGCAGACACATATATTTTTAACATGAAGTTTTTATGTTTGGTTCACAAGTGAAGTTCTCCCATTTATTTTTCCAGCACCTCACACAAACATGAGTACCCTACGTTGGAGTCTGTTGACCAACACTGTAGGCTGAAAGGAAACCTTGGGTTTAAGGCACCCAGAAGGTATCTTGTTGTACAAGTCAGAGCCACCTGTTATTGTAGCTCCTACTGCTGCTTTCCTTTATCACTTTTATTGAAAAGTGAAGTGGAAGCAGACATGACTACTTAATGCTTAAAGTGTCAACCTTCTCTGTAACCTACAGGACCTACCCTTTATACTGTTGTGGGTGCAGCTAATCAGCTGATACCACAATCCTTCACAGGAAAATCAGTATCTTTTCCTCTTATTGCACATATTATATCTGTTCCAAAAAAATAACCTGTTGCTATGATGATAAGCTTGTGATAGTTTTAGATTGTTTTAATCTTCCCCAATAAACATGGTAAGAGGAAGAGACTGGAAGGGCCCTGCTTGGTATAAGAAGGCAGATTTGAGAACAGGGAAGACTCCAAGGTACAAATTCCTGTCTACTTCTCTTAGTTTCGAGCTGCCTGAACACTATCTTTGAGGCATGCCTACATGGGGTGCACCCAAGATCTACATTCCCAATCCTCCTAGGGAATAGATTCAAATTTGTGAACTCCACCTCGAACCCAAGCAAGGGAAGGCAAATGCCTGTCATGATCTTTGTCTGATTCAGGCTGGCTCTGAGCACGCTCTGGCTTGGGGTTTGAAGAAGGTGGGTCGGGTTGCTGAACAGACATAGTCCGGCGGAGATGGTTTCTCTTGCGCAAAAACTCAGGTTGTGAGTGGAAGCCAAAGCTGCCTTTTCTCAAGATCATCCGAGAGTTGTTCTTTTTGGGTCGTGAATGGAGACTGAACTCCAGCGAGGCCAAGTGGGCTGCATAACCTTCACTGAGGAACTGAAACAGGACAAAAAGAAAGGGAGTGACAAATTACTGCTGCCTTGACCTATGAGTGCTATGAGGAATTAAGTTTTGATCACTGGCATCCCAGTGAGACACCTACAGAGTGCCAACACTCCTCTCCCCCACTTTTTTTTTCAAGTGACCCATTCCATTTTGTCATTTAGAAATATGCAATGTATGCACTTGTAGACACAACCTGCAACCACCTGATTCTCTTTAGTATTCACCCTTCCAGAAAATGCCTAATTTGTAACCCAAACTGCCTTTCTTTGCAATACTGTTGCTGCTTTGTGTATGTGTGAGTTTGCACATGCATTCACTTGTGTGTATTTCCTTGTCTTTCCTAGGACTTCCTGATTGAATAGCAGGAGTTACTTACTTGGCACTGTGCCTGGTATTTCTTTGTGGATCGTCCAACTATGTAGATCTGGGATGGTGACAGAGCCAAAACACTGTACACAGAAATATCCTTCATGGAACCATATGCGGCGCAGATTTTGATGTGGCACTGAAACAAACATTACTTCCAAAGTGAATGCATTATTGAACACCATGCAACTACAAGGCTGGCGCTTGATTTGCAATAAAGCAGCGTATGAGTTCACTGTTAACAATTTCAATCTGTAAACCACAGAAAGCCAAATCCATCTGCCTGCATGCGAGCAAGAACCACAGCTATGTGCACAGGAAAGAACAAGCAGTCCATTTACTTATTTGTCAGGACTGGAGGTCCCTTTGGATGTTTTATCAGCTTCCCTTGCTCTTTAAAAAGTGAGGAAAAAAAAAAGAGGAATGGCAAAAAGACTTTGGGATGTTCAGTAAGACTTACTGCTCAGAAAGAAGGAAGATCTCTACTGAATAACATTCTCTGAAAAGAGGTTTTAAGGCTATAAATAGGTTTTTAGTACCTCTTGCACGAGATTCCGGAGAAAAATGGTCTTTTGTCGTAGTGGGTCATGAACAAGTCCATCTGAGAAGAAGATCATCCCTTGTGGGAAATTGTGCTGGGACAGCCAAGAAACCACACGCTGCTTTTGCATATCTGGACGGCCAGTGATATAGATAATCAGATATCCCAGGTCCTGCCAATGCCTGTCAGAAGAAGCAGTTAAATTATATAAGAGCAGAAAGAGAAACAACACTCGCAGGTCAGGTCAACATCTTTTCTTCTAACTTCAGTTACAAGTCAGATGCTATCCTTTAACAAGTGGAAAGGAGCCTAAGTCTCTGCTCCAACCAAGAAACTAAGTAGTAATCTCTAGACCTTGGGGGAGATGGAGGAAAGCAAGAAAGCATTGTTATACAAAATATTATCTAAAATATGAGAGCCACTTAAAAGTATACTTAGAATAAACTTCACAACACATCAGGTACTGCTACTTTGGAAGTCTTTAATGAGATTTCCTGCCATCTCAGCTATAAGGAATGGAAACCCTTGAAAGATGAGATTTCTACATTCTCATCCAAGTTCCAAAATGAAAACTGCCTTTTCCCATCCAGTGCAACATTAACAGACCTGCAAGAATGGATTAAAAGGCATTTAAATTTTTCCTCCAGAAAACATTCTTGCCTTCCTGGCACCTGATATTTTTGAAGTACGAATATGTCCTTATTTGAAATTAGTGAAACACAATATACACATGGAATAATTATTAATTCACTGCACATGCTTCAAGATCATATTCCCAAGAACCAACGCTTTATCTTTAGGCAACTTAAACCACAAATTTCAATGTAATCCATAGCATTCTAATACTACTCTGAAATTCAGGCAGACACGCTGAGCAAGAAAATATAGAAATGTATCTGCAGAGACTCTTGACCCTTAGAAAATTGCCATCTGTTCAGTGTGACAACCCTTTTCCTTCCTACTGTGTTCAAACAGTCAGAGATTCAAAGTGTTCAAACCTCATTTACCTGACAACATCCACAGCGCCTGCTCGGACTTTGGGGTCACTTCCCATAATTGAAACACTTGCTGCAAAGGAACCATCAATGCTGAACACAACACATTCCATTCCTCGGGGCAGTACAGTGAGGTAACTTGCAGCACTGCTCTGGTCCCCTCTGGAGGGTCAAAGCAATACATTAATTTAAAAAGCTAAATGACAGAATGTATTTTCTGCACGTTCTAGTTAAGATTTGAAATTAGATCTGTCCGCACCTACAGCTCTAAAAATCACTGTCAAACCTGGCTTCTGATTTTAGTCTTATGTGGGACAAGTAAAACTTACACTTTCAGGAAATAGTTTTCCAAAGAGAAATTTGGAAGCTGATCTTAATAAAAAAATCACATATGTACAAATAACTAAAAGAATTCGAAAAAACCCTGCAAACCCGCTTGAAATAGTCAAACTACTACTCAGACTTTCTCCACAAGCTTAACAGTTGGTAATATGAGCATTAGCCATCGTCTATCCTTGCAAATTACAATGGGAATGCCAGCTGAGAAAAGTAGGATTCTTACAATATGTGCTCACAGCCTAATGAACAAACATAGGACAATTAATTTTGTTCCTCCTTAAACTTACTCCTGCACTCTAAAACTTCATTTTTGAACATAATTTTATTTGTGTATCAGTAACTCTATTTTTCTTGAATTGACTGCCTTTTTTATTAAACATTTTCCTCAAGTAGCGCTACACAGGATTGTAAGCTGATTTTAGACTTTGCTAACTGCTGGATAACAACACATTCGATTTCAGCTAAATTCACCTCATTGATTTAATCTCCCAAGTAGAGATTCAAATGAAGTTTTTACCCAGTTTTGAAGTTCCTTCCTGATCACGATAACCCATCACAGCTTTAGTTTCAGCTTGGAGTTATTACCTGACCACCATTTTGATGGGATACACACCAACTCTCAATCTCTTCTGTTCAGGTATATTGTAGGATATTCGTCCACTGCTGTTGGATATCTCTGTGTCAAAATACACCCACCTACCCGAAGATGGCTCAGTCATTATGAAGATATCCACCTGCAAAAAACCAACAAAACAGTAATCTAGTGTGAGAGTCAACAAAACACCCCCTATTTACAAGGCCTGCCAAGCCTAGACAATATTAGTATCTCCAGCCATGGCTGGTTGTATACAAGGAGGTTTGAAGGAACTTCATGACTCAGTAAGAACTTCTAAGAGAGTTCTCTCAATAAGTAAATGCTTCCTAACATACAATACGAAAGTGTATTGCCTTCATAATTTACTGTCTTCATAATTTAAAGCCCTGATCTTAGCACTGCACATGTCAAACATAGATATACAGGTCAGAGATTTGGGTGGAACCCTAAACTAGGACAAAGACAATTTTATCTTGCATAGCTATATTACTTTTTTGCACACTAAACCTACAAAATTTCATCTGGTTATTGAGACAAAATCTTTCTCAAATCATAACCTCGCCTACCACCAAAACACTTCAAATCATCAAAAGATTTCACCAATATGGTTTTCTTCAACTGAAATATTTAATCAAAATTAAAATAAAGGATATTAAATATTTTGCTGGCCCTGAAACAAGCCAAGTACAGCCTCCACACTTCAGTTTTGCCCTCAGCTCAGCAGCATTGCTCTCTTAATTTGCACAGAAACGCTTACAATCTCAGTGAATATAAAAAAATGTGTTCACTTGATGCTTGGTTTTATTAGCCGTAAGCCTGGCTGCTGGCAACTCTAGGATTTCAGTTGTGTCACATTACTACTAATTTCAAAAACTAATCTTTACTTGCCCATGTGTAAGATACAGCAGCCACCCAGCCTCTAGAATGTCTATTCTTTTATCTAGTTGTTTCATCTGGATAGGATGATATATGATTTTCTTTTAGTGCTTTGTCAACTACTATAAAATTCTTTTTCCTTCTTCCTCGGAAAGTTAATTGTCTCCAGTATGTGCTACAGCTGAATGGCAGGTTCAGAAACCACTGTGCAGCACCCTCCCCAATAACCAAAGGAGACAGCCATCATCAGGTAAGAGAGATGAGAGCTCAGAAAAAGGTCGACTATCAGAAAATCCCACTTTACAGCATATTTTTGCTGAAGTAGTAGGGGGCTAGTGATATATTTTCCCTCACTGTAAGGCTTTCTCTGAAACTGTACATGTGTCCTACATTCAACAACTGTTTCTACTAAAACTAAGAAAATTGATTACTCAGACTTCACCTTTTCACCTGTTAAAGCCACCATGTCCAGAGGTCCATACATAAAGCGCCCAACTAGCACCTGGGGACCATCTTCTGCTGCAATGACATCGTTAGCTCGGTGATTAGCAGTCACATTCTGAAACAAGAGCAGAAGATAGGAAGGGTGCTGTTTGCTTCTGTCACGAGGCTGCTGTCTCTATTTTGTCAGGAACAGTGACACAGAAACATAGTCCTGGGACAGTATGTCTGAGGTACACCAAGTGCACTGCAAACCCATTTCAGCTGGAGCTTGATTTCCAATAATGGTGGGTTCCTGAAGAGACCTTCTAGAGAGGGTGCTCAAGACGACCAAATAAGAGAGAACATTTAAGGGAAAGTCAATTCTTTTTCACTTGAAGTGGTGTCATAGAGCCACAACATTATGTGCAGGGCACAGGCATTTTAACTGACATTACTAGCTGACTTAGTACCTGAAGAAAGGAGGAAATATTTTTGCCTGTGGATTTGTCTAGCATAATAGAACCTTTGCATAATGGAAACTTAGGGCTTGTCTGTTATTTAAAGAAAGAAATATACTTTCTCCCAACACGAAGTGATAAATGAAGACGAAATTGCTCATATTCCTCAACCATTAATCTGACTGCCCCTGGATTAAGTTAGCAGTTTTCAACTCTTTAGTGATACTCAGTTATTTAAACTCTTACTGGGGGAGATAAAACTCCATTTAAATTTCTGCCAAACCCATGTTCCACAGCTGCCATGTGTATTCAGAGTTAAACTTACCCTCAATTTGACATGTGTCCTTTTGCGTAGCCATTTTTCTCGTGGATTGGATAGACTTAGTGTTTCTGGATCTAGGTTGTCATTTTCCTTGAAATTTACATTTTCATACCTCATCACCTGAAATATTAGTATTTTAATAAAATGTGTGGCCTGCTACTTGGCAAAGAAAGAGAAATTACATTGGTGCCCCAGCTGAGTGACACTGCAGAGCCAAAAGCACAATTGAAGTCGAGAAAGGTAAAGCCATATGTTCACTAACTCCACAGACAAACTAACTGCTTTCACTCTGTTGGCCAACACCTAATCTCAAATACTTATTGAACAGCTTTTTCATTTTTCACAGAGCCTGCACATTCCTCCAGAGAAAATGGTGAAAACATCAGGATAGAATCAAGCGACAGTCACATTGTCTTTACTATGGTCTGCTCAGTCAGTAAAGCAGCGTAAAACCACGGAAACATTTTTTAATGTCCTTTATGAAGCAGATGTCAGACCCCTGACTTCATCTATATTGATTTTCTGCACATCTACTCAGAGAGAACGTTTCTTACCCCTTTTGGGCACTGTGATAGGCAGGGACTCACAAGGACCCACTGAAGTCCAACTTGTGAACATGCAGAACCCTTTTATGTCATACACATTCTTACAACCTAAATATCGTACACTTACCAAGAAACTTGCACGTCCAACTCAGATTTCAGGACACAACCCACAGAATTCAGAATCTGGGTGTGGGTTATGCCACATTTCAACTGAAACCAGAAGCCCTGTCTCACTGAAATCTATGGGTTGTACCTGCAATCACAAATAGCTTTTTTGAATGAGAAATAGATCAGCAGTTTTTTCAAGCTGAACAGCTGGTTTTCTATGCTGGAGTTTTACACTCTTGGTGCCCTTGCTAGAAGAGTGGTCTAGAACCATTTTGAAAGATGTCTTACATGAAGTCCCTTGAGTAAAATCATGCTGCAATCAGAGTCAGCAAAGCAGCTGGCTTGCAACAAATCACAGTAATGTTGAGAAGTAAGCATGTTTTTTAACAAATTGGAATAGATTCTATTCACTAGAGGTAATGTGCAGGCAGTATATGCACCCGCAGGGCATTCAGGAGCCATTAGTCTTAATCTTAACCCCCAACAAGGGCAGAAGGTCCAGACTGTACTGGAACTAACCAATCCTTTATGTAGTGCTGTAAGCTCACATGCTGCTTTACAGACATGTTCTAAGTGCTTGAAAGGCTTTTTAAATTCGAAGAGATGTAATGCACATACATGGCTAGGAAAGTCTCTTATAAAGGAGAGACTCAGCTTTCTTAGGGAAGCAGTATTTTCAAGCTGGTAAACTATCAGATGTATGCTAGTAATTTGATACTTAATAGAGAGACATATAATTACGTAAGGCTGGAGATAGCCTATTCCTTCAAAACCAGGACAAAATTAATATATAATGCAGGGTTAGACTGATCTGGGGCAGGGGAGGGGTCAGATGTGCATGAGGATGCAATATCACCAGGCACAAAGTCAGCAGTGCTAATGGTGGGCTCACTGTCCCCTATACCTGTGCAATAAATCCAGATGTGTCACTCCTACACGTACTCATATGTGATGCATACACAGTTAGCCATCTAACTGATCTAAAGATTAAAAGACACCCTTGGAAAATGCAATTAACAATCAAAAGGTTCTCTGTTGCAAAGAGAAAAAAAAAGAAGATCAATTACCTGTCTTAAGATGAAGGCTACAACATCTGTTGATTCCCAGTAGCTGGCATGAAAGAGATGTGGCAGGGCCACCGTTGGAAAGGCTGTCAGCACATCTGGACAATACAAGGCATAATCTATTCGTTTTGTTCCCCACCACTTTGCAGTAACTACAAAAAATGAAACAAACAAAACAGCACAAATTTCTATATCAATAAATTTCTTGCTGTCTTCATTTTTAAGCTAGATAATGGAATTAAGTCTTCTGCTTTCTTTATCTTGACATTTTGAGTCTGTTAAAGGTATCTATCATTCATGAAAGTACTTTTACTGACTGCATCATCACTTAACTGCCTGCCATCTAAAGAGTTGTTTGGGGTCCAAGTTTTGGGAAGCAGAAGTCACCTCAGCATGATCCCTACTGCCTTCTGGTCCACAGAAAATGTACAGTGAAAGACTAGTACTTTTATGATCATGTTTTACGGTAAGAATTGCAAATGCCTCCCAAACAGTGAAGCAAATATTGTGATAGATAGATAGATAGATAGACAGACAGACAGACAGACAGACAGACATATGACTATGGCCCACAGCAGGACAATATGATGATTTATAGCACTTTTATTATCTTTATAATATTGCCTACCTATACTGCTTCACACCTGGAATATGATCGTAAACCCCTCTTACTATGAAGCTCTTGTGGCTATTTATGAGTGCCACCTTACTATAAAATTGTGTCTCCTTTTCTATTACTTTATCTATCTAATTATAAACAGAAAAGACATAACTTGTGCGATATGAAATTGCAGAAACGAGCTATTCTCATTCTTCCCAAATTCCAAACAGATATCTTTTCTTTTCATCATCAACTTTTTTACAGAAACGATGTGAAGGGAAAGGCTGTTGCCATATCCAACAGCACATGGCACAAGGCTTCACTCACTGTTGGTGAGGCATGCTGATGGCAAGCTTTCTGTTGATCCAGAGTTTTCACTGTTTGTGCTGCCCAAGCTCAACTTTCTTGTTTTCCCTTGTGGTTGATCAGTTGTATTTGGAGATTCAGGACTCTCCTGAGAGAAAGGTATGTTCAAAGAGCTGTTCTCAAGGAACAGACCACTGTGATTGTGGAGAGCATCACCTGCAAGTTACAAAAATGAAAGTAATATTAAAAAAAGAGGGATGCACACCATGGTTTTGAAAGTAGTGCTTGTGTATGTATCTTATTTGTTTATTTATTAATTTATTTTTAAATACAGGGCTAATGAGCATTTTCCTGGAGCCCATGGATGAAACTTCCTCCTCTGGAGAACAGCATGTCACAGCACAACTATATGTAGAAAGAACCATGAACGTGCAATAGCAGTTGGGTGCTTCTGGCCAGGATCTTCCAATCTGGGTAGTGTTGCTGGGATGCTATTTTACTTCACACTGAATCCTACTAATTTTAAAGTCATTTTTTGAGAAGAATGCACAGCCCTGGGAGTCTGTGATACCACTCTGGTCCTCTTTCTGACATTAGCAAAATGTCCGTTTTTGCATAACGTGACAAGTCAAAGATACTTCATGCCTGTATGATTTTACCTTATTTTCTATAAAATAAAAAAGCACAATTCCTTCTACTAGCACCTTGCTCATCCACCCTTTCCTCTTTCTTCCGAGAAATCAATCTACTTCTGGGGTTTTTTTTCCTGGATTCAAATTTTTATTACGAACATAACTATCATTTAGTAGCCCACCTAGGAGAAGAGCAATCAAGACTGCTCAGTGGTCTAATCTGTCCTACTAGCTATCTACAACAAATCAACCACAAGTGACCAAAAGAAACAATATGTGAAGATCTAGGCAAAGGTCAACTAATCGTAAAAATAAATTGTTTAAAATGATAGTCAAAGACATGGAATTTTCCAAGTGACCCTTCAACTAGAACAGTGGTATCACCTTCCAACTCCTCTTAACACAACTAGTAACACAAACCTCATTTTAGGAATAATTTTTTCTTACTAATCTTTGGTTCCACACTTGCTAAGTATGTCTGGGCTACTTAGTCCCAGATGACTTATTTTTAGCATGCCAGCACATTGTTATTTCAAATTCTCTTGAGCTGTGTAAGGAGGGAACAGCTAAGAGAACAGGCAATGAGAGCTATGAAAACAGGCACTGTACCTAACTGGTGAGATCTTCCATCCCCTAGTGGATATCTCTGGTACCGTGGGACACTGAATGGAGGAAGAAGATGGAATCTTTTCTCCAGCAATGGTTCAAGTCTGCAGGCAGAGGGGTCAGCAGAGTGAAAGAAGCTGTACACTTGGCTGCAGGCTGGTCGGACCTGGCATACTTGGATGAGAATGAGACACAGAGGGAGTTCAGTATTGCTGCTTTACAATTTTCAAGGAGTCAGTACAGAAACATAGTTAATATGGACTTCTCCAGATTAGCACACACCGGGCCAAAAGAAATTTAACTGAATTGTTTCCTATTTCATATGTACAGAAAAAAACTGCACAGGAGTTTACAGAGACATTACAATCTGAGATGGGGGAACATAGGAAATGTGAAGAGCAGCAGAAGATAAACAGATGGAAGCAAGGAAGGAAAAAGAAGTTAAAAATCTTGTAAATATATTATTGAGCATTATAGCTGTGATGTTCAGCACCTCAAATATTTACCAGCAAAATGTTCTGATGGGCTTGTGACATCCAGAGGACTTAAACCTAGGGGACAGCAGAACCTTCTCTTATACTGTAAAAACTGATTCTAGCAAAACAAATAAATAAATACATCTGAATTTTACTTGTCACACTTCCAGGTAGCTTTCTACCTTTAATTTCAGTAAAGAGGGCACCTGGCTCTTCTCAACTTATTTCCAACTGTCTGCATGATAGGTTTCAATTTGTCTGTTTTCCTCTCAACTGTGTCACAATCATCAGTTTAAAATGGGATTCTTTTATCATATGCACCTTTAAAGACTAATTATGCTTCAAGTAGATGCTGCTCACCTCAGAATGTGTTTGGAATGCCCATCAGTTGAGCTGCTCTGAAAACATATTCTCCTTTTCAGGATACCAGAGGAAGGATGGAAGTGAGAGCTAATTTGAATAAAATAGTTTAAAATACTAGTGATTAACATGAAATTTTCCTGTCAAAGTGTCTGGAGGGTAGCAGAGCAGAGACTGGGGAAAGGACTACTGGCTAGGAAAAAAAACCCCTTGGAGTTCTGAATTGTTGTCTCTTCTCATTATTGCAACAGATTTTCTCCCTCACCTGATAAATGAACGCATCATTTCCCATAAAGATGCTCTGCTATCCAAGGCTCATACCATGAAAAGAGACAAAACATGTGCTGAATAATGAAAAGTAAACTAAGCTTTTAACTTAGTTACTTTAAAAACTTTTAAACTTTAAAAATCCAGATGCTTTAGAAATAAAACTAAAAAAATCCTCTCTGTGTCTGATCACTGGGCTCTGTTACTAGAGAGGAAGGATGGCTTACAAGCAACACACCTGAGGGCCAAATCCTCCCGTGAAGCCAGACATGAACAAGAGGTAATGCTGAAGCAAGCAGAGATGTTATTTTTGGTATTGTTTTCAAAGACTGATCCTTGGTGAAATGGGAGCTTCATGATCTATGACATGGAATATATGATTAACAGAAAACATGGGACACATATTTGTCCCATATATTTGAAATGACCAGTGACATTCCTGGAACAATCCTCTTCACCTCAGTACCTACCTGCATGAACGCTCCCCTCTCTTAAAGGACGAAACTTACTTCACTCCCTGATTTTAACCAGGCTCCTTCATTTACCTCCTTTTTGCGTGAGCCTCTTTGTTTACAAAAGTCATTACGTATCCTGTATTGTACTGCCAAGGAGAGCTTACCATTCAGGCCAGGCAGAACAGTGCTCCTCATGGCCAGCACCAAACCAAGCGGTGATCCAAACAGGAAGAAATCAGACACCTCAAATTCAAATCGGCCCAGATTTACTTCTGAGAGACTGGAATCCACAGGAGGAAGGTCTGCACCATCTTTCAACACACTTGAGTGGATACTGAGCAAAGAAAATACTGAATCAAAAATAATAAAGAGGGCATTCAGAAAAAAAAGAACATTCCTGAAACAGGATGCTTAGAAAGCTTTGGCACTGGCATTTAGATCCAAGCTATACACCTTAAAACTGTAAAATGGTATTGCAGTATAGCAGCCATGATTTTCAGTAAGGCTGTTCAGTAACTTTACTACCTTCAACATACAAGAACTTCCTGGAATTATTCTACAAAACACTTAGTAAAGTTTTGCAAGGACCATGAATATTTAAGTTAACTGCTTTAAATACAACTCAATATTTCTCCTATAAAAGAACTGAACATATTCATGTTTCCAGTTGCAGAAAAACAACTATTCTGTCTCAGAAGGAAAAAATTCTACAACACATTGATATGCAGAAAATGCAATGGTTTCAAAATGAATACAGAATAGTCAACATAAAACAAAGCAAAGGACATTCTGTCAAAGCAAGAATAGAATAGAATTACCTATAGAATTACCTTAACCTGCTACTAGGAAAAATACCAGACTTGAAATAAAGCACAGTAGTAAGTCTGCACTATACTCAACTCTGGCAGAACTGAAACTTCAACACACAGCAAGACTTCCTCCTCTGCATCACTCACAATGAAATAAAGGAAACAGGATGATAGACAGAGGAAACAAAAGCCCAAATAATTCAGGTTAAGTAAAAATCCAAATAGCTTAGAACCAGCAGTAACAATGAGACAAAGGGAATGTGTATGTTCCCATCCCATGTATTTCAAAGGTTTCTTAGGATAAAGGAAAACTAAGTTAACTTCTCTCCTCAATCCCTTCCTCATGTAAGCCAAATGTTTATGCAGGGCGCTTCTTTTGTTGTTGTTTAAGAGCTGATCTGAATAGCTTATAGACCAATGGGAGCACCTGACGCAATTATCTCACTAGAGAATAATGAACGCCCTGAACGCAAAGTCAGAGGGATTGTTAGAAAGAAATAGGTAACAGAAATTTACAATTATAAAGTATTCATCCATCTTGAGTGGGCTGTACTGAAGAAACAGAACTTTGTGCATTCATTTTAGCATGTTGAAAACCCTCACAACTGAATAAAGATTAAATAAAAAACTCTCCAGATGTGAGTATGTTCATACTAGATCCACTAAATCCTTAGGTTTTTTTGAGGGATAGATAAGCACTTTAAGCAGACCTCCAGAAATGCACCACAAACTGTAACAATGCCTCTCTTGCTAAAAGGCTGCTTTCAATGACAAGCCCATTTCTTCTACTCAGCCATTGAGCACTGGTTACCTGGACAGGAGTGCGTGATGCTGGCTTATGGTATCACAGTCATAAGTGGATGAGTCACTCTGTTTCCGAGGCAGTCTTTGCTTCCCATCCTCCATGATTCCCGAGATGTCAATATTGCTTTTGCTCAGGTGTTTGCTGTCATCCAGACTGGAGTCCTCAGCTAAGAGTGGACTATCCTTCAGAAAATGAACAGAGCAAAGGGAAGATTTAGATAGATAACAAAATACAAAAGGGCTTATATGAAATGCCTGCATTTATAGATATGACCTCACTTTATCCAACAAAGGGTGGATGGGATTAAAAATTTCTCTTTGCAGTAGAAGGAAAGAGATAAAAACTAAATTTCCCTTCAAGATAATAGCCTAAAAACCAGAAGGATAATCAGGAATTTAAGGGTGGAGAGGGGCGCAAAGGGTGGAAAGGGGAGTCACACAGTGTCAGCTCTAATTTATCACACCTACTTGAGCCTGAAGTACCTAAGATCAGTTGAACTTTGATTTTCTTTCTGAAGTATGTTGCACACAATGAAGTTTACATGCTAGCATTACTCAAAAAACCTGTACTTTTACTACTATAAAATCTTTCCTGGATCACAGGTAGAATGCATCCTCTCTTCTGTGCAAATGCAGCACTTGTATAGATACTCGGTGGTCCATTCACAGATCCACAGGTGACTTGCATTCCTTATGAAGAAAGAGGCCCTTTCACTAATCACTAAAACTTACGCATAGTATGCCTTAATACTAGACTACACCCAGGCAGTAGTGTAAGCAATTCCAGACCCCACGTGAAAAGAACAAAACAAAAAAATGAAAGAAAGAATGAAAGAACAGAATAAAATATTTTGACAAAAATGGCAGAGACTTCTGAGCAAGGACATGTTTGCAGCTACAGCTAGGGATACAATATAGAGCACTTGGTAACCCTACTTTAAAAGCTAACAGATAAAGCCTTCACTACTGATTTCTGTATATCATAAAACTGAAGCTGACAACTTAATTTTTAACAGCAAATTTTTGATACATGGGCAGAATCCCATTCTATCATGGCAATTTACCAAATCCTTAACTTTTCTCTGGCTTATATGGAGCTAATTTCCTCCATGGAATGAATCTATAGGGTTTCAGCTGTGCATATTTTTTTCTCTTCACCTGGATGCTGCTGATGCTTCCTCTCCTGCTAGTGTTCCGACTCTCGAAAGCTGTATTAGAATTATAGCAGATGGCATCAAAGCCCAAAATTCCTCCAATGCAGTCACCTATAAGACACACCTGAAAAAAAGATTTTTTTTTTTTTGAGATGTAGCAAGTTTTTAAAAGAGACAAAAGGCCTCACAGTACGGCAGAGGAGTTTCTGTCTTACTTCATCCCCTCGTTACTGGTTTTTACACTGATTTATTTATACTGCAGCTACTTTTTTCTACTTTCTTTTATCACCAGAAATAGGCCCTATGAGAAGAGTATCTGTCCAAAGGACTATTTTGATGAGTGGGAGTTGTGCCAAATGGATTAGACTCTTTCAGCTGCTTGAAGCCAGATTCCAGCTTGATAAGTCCAGATCACTGGATGACCAGTGTCACAGAGATTTCAAGCCACTTAACATTTCCTTCAGAGTCATACAGGGGAGAGAACATTACAGTCTGGCACTCCACTGTCAAGACAAGGGAACAAAACTTTAAAATGAGGTACTAAGCAGACAGAGTCCCTCTCCCTTCACATTTAATATAAAGGCTAACAGATAAAGCCTTCACTACTGATTAGAAGCCACCTTCGAAGTACAGATCTGGCAATTCAAAATACATATACCACTAAAACTGGGAATTCAGGAGTAATTTTATGGTACACTAGCATCTCCCTCACAAGCCAATTTCACTGAACACCTCCCCATCTCAAACAAGAATTCTTCCTCCCTGTTGCCCTCCCTGTGTCTGAGCATGGCTAACAGCTTGATAACATGCTTCAGCAAGCCTCTAATCATGATGCTCAAAGTGAAGCAATTGTCTAATCTGTTGTTCCCAAATCTGATTAGCATAACAGAAGACATTACAAACCTTAACTTCTAAACTTAATTCAACTTGACTATAACATTAAACTGCAAGTTTTGGATACAGGATGTTGTGCATATTTTCTCTAAAATTAAAAATGTTAGAAAAAACAAGTTCTTCAAGATGCAGGTAGGGAAAAATCCCAAACTCCTCTCAGTGCATATCCATGTAGCATTCTTCCTATATTGAGTACATTTCTTGTACTCAACTAAAATTATTAAAAAACACTTTAAAAAATAAAATAAAACATCAAAATACACTGAGGTGATATCTATCCTAAGGCATTTCTGTTTCTAAAGTTGTACACAATTGAACAGCATGCCAATTTACTCTTTGGTTTTCAAATTCCTATGCTGCATAATGAAGTCCACAAAGAGCTGAAAATCTTATGATACAGGTAACCTTAATAAAATTAACAGCACTTTTTGTAGGGAGTTGGCAATATCTTCTTCAATTTACCATTGTGTTTCTAATCCTTAGTATTATTGGCATTAAGAAAAGTGAGTTAATTTGTTCCAGATACTATATAAAATAAAAATGGCCATCTCTGGTCTAATGAACTTGTAACGTAAATTGACAGAAGAGACAAAAATATGAAAGGAAAGATCCACACAGGGTGCATGTCAGGATATATGATATATATTCATACAGTACAGGACTCATTCAGAGGCAGAGGTGAAATTTCTATCTAAGGACAAAAGCAAAAGTACTTTAGAGAGCACAGAGAAGTCACTTCTCTGGTAGTTGATGGTGAAAATTCTGTGGAACATACAGAGGGCAAGCAGACTCTTCCACGGGAAGTAATATATATTATTTGTAAACCACAACAGGGAGACTTTTTTGTAGCTTTGTCAAAGATAAAAATCATAATAATAAAGTTCTATTGAGAAAATTTTCATATTATTTTTGTAACTGGTATCATTATTTTTTACATAATTTCACTTTTCATAATGTTCTGCCACTGCAACTGGGCTGGTTTTATGCTTTAACAAAGAGCAGTTTATTACATGTAGTAAAATTGGCTTCCAACCAAATTTTAGTCTAAAAATACTGATACATCACAGCACAATCTTATTAGTGCCATGGGGAAGAATTTGTGTAGTAAGACACATGCTCCCCTTCAAAATTTACACTGTACTCTATATTAAGTGTATTTTCTTTCTTTTTCTGAAGTGTGGAGGTCACTGTACTTAAAGAAAGTGTATGTTTCTGGCAACTGTAGATGGCGCCATTACAAAATAATATCAGTAACTCACACAGGGTATCAATATTCTATTTCTACGTGAAGTAGGAGATTTTGTAGACTAAAGATGGTGAAGCAGGGAAGTAACTGACAGGTACTGTCAGTTGAAAGAAACCTGTAGGTGACTTCATTGGTGTGCAGGTCAGAAAAATGGCATTATTCCCCCAGAGCTAGACAGGAAATCTGCAACACTGCTAGCAACTGAGTATTTGTCTTCTATGTTTTGTTACTGTTACTTGCTTTTTTACTATACTGACAGAGGCAAAGAAGAAACAATAGTTCAGTACTGGATTTCTTAGGATCTTTAAGGTGTCCCAGTTTTTGCACCAGCTGTGTCTGAAGAACCAATTAACAGAGATGATCATTAGTCTCAGGGTGGCATGCTTGCTCACTCTGCACCCCGCTTATGGTACCATAGCAAAGTAAGAGGTTAGGAACCAAAATGCTGGTGGGAGCATGTATATAATCTTCCACCAGCTGAGTAAATCCACGTGAGAGTGTCCAGGATTCCAGAAGCGCCTGTCTAGTGCTGGACAGTGACGAGGCATTTTGTGAAGGTGATCTCATGCTAACATTCATTCATTGTATTTGTAGAGCCCCACACTCATTACTCAAACCCCTCAACAAAATGGATGGAAAAGAAACAGCCCTGCTCTGAAGAAATCTTATTTTGATATAAGAGAAAATAGCCCTACCTGTCCATTAAAACCAGCACCATCAGTAGATTTGAGAAAGTCATTGTAAACTTGATTTGCTCTACTGATCACCATGGCAACTGCATCCTGGTACTGAGGAGATGAAACAGCCAGCAAAGGCAAGGCAGCCAGTGGGATGTGGTCTTCACTGCTGCTGAGACAGCTCTCATCATAGCTGTAGGGATTTAGGCTAGAAAAAGACAGGTTATCAACAGGGAAACTGCAAGAGGCAGCACACAGCATTAGAGAATGAGCAGTTACTAACAGAAATGGGTTGGGCTACTGCAGTTCACAATGAGCAAACACAAGAAGGATCATCTTCTCAGAGAATTCAACTCCTTAAAAAACTCAAGACATTACTGCTCTATTACCTCCTCAACTATTCTGCAGGGTTTTTTGCACTACATGAGCTTCAAATGTAACTCTGGGCACTATACTGCAACAAAAAAAGACTCTAAAAGCAACCATCACTTAGGGAAGCCAAAGACAAAACAAAGAGAAGTATCTCTTTGCTTAGAAAAACAGAAATCAAGAAAATCTGATTCCTCCTCTCACCGGAGTTCAGCAGTTAATCCTGGTTTGCACTTGTAGAAGAGAATATTTATGTCACGGAAAGTAACGTTACTTGAAAACATTCTCTCATTCAATGAGTGAATTTCAAGACTGAAAAAGCCGCTGACGAAGAGCAGCTACTGAAGTGGATACATCCCATAAAAATATTTTTTAAAACAAATTCTTCCACTTAGAAGGTTGAAGGTCACTGCAAGTCTTGCAGTCAGTAAAAAATTAAGAATGATTCACAAAATTTCATTATGAAATATATGGGTCACAAAAAGTCATTCAAAACCACAATGCATAACCAAACACCAGGGAATGCAAATCAACTTACCTGGAAACAAGAGAGAAGGCTGCTGAACAGATTGCTGGGCAGGGAACAAGTCTCATTAAGATGTGGCCCAAGGAGGCAGGGAAATGGGCTCGGGTCACCTTCTCAAACACAGAACTGAAGGTGTTGATGTCTGCCACCTTGCTGCTGTGATCCCCACTTCCAGTGTCCAATATGTTTCCCCCATGTAGGATCAAAATTAACACGTGAGTTTTGCAGTTCTGGTGTTGAACTCCTTCCTGTGAGAAAACCCCAAAATAGGAAAGGAGGAGGCATTTTTATGGACTTTGTTAGTTTACTTGGGGTCAATATTAGCAGTATTTTTTTTTTTTCCTGCCACCCCCACCATGATAATTTTGTGATACTTGCTTTCTCTGGAGTGGGTGGGGGTGTGTGTGTGTGCATGTGCACGTGTCCAGTGCTCCATTTAATTCAAGTTTGTCTGAACCATATAGAGGCCACTATGCTCTGACACAAATCCTGAGCAGCACAGATGTAGGTTTCAGATCAACAAAGATTAAGACAGCTTTGTGTACATCAGAAGCTACTTTAAATACTCTGGGGCTGGAGAAAAATTCCAACCTCCACAGGCAGCATATGCAATCATCTGTCTAGGTATCCCTAGTGATTGCTTCATTTATTGACAAGGTTCTTATTCAAATCATCACAAGTCCAAAAAAGACAAATTTCTCTGCCAATGAAAACATTCAGCAAAAGCAGATGATACAGTTATCTCAGACTTTTGAGACTGGCAGATTCTTATTAAAATGAAAGACACTTACTGAAAAAGTAAAAAATTGCATCACTGCTCATATCCATAAAACACACGAATAAATTTATGAGTACGTGAGCAGGCACATAAACGGACAATAATCAGCATGTTTTGTAGAATAACCAAGATATTTCCCACTTGAAACTGGAAAAGCATTTTGAATGTTTCACAATTTCACCTTTTTTTCCCTCTCTAACCCTTGATATTCATGTGCACTCCAATAAGTCAGTAATACATTTAAAGATTAGAATTTTTGTTGTTAAATCTTGACTGCTATTTTCATCATTTTGGATGACATTCCTGAAGATTTTTAGTTCCTGATCAAATAGGGACACACTGCAAAAACAACAGTAATGGTTTTTTGTCTAAGGATCATTAAATGCTAGATTGGGTGATTTACTCAGAATCAGGCAATGCTCTGGACAGTTTATTCTTAAATTCTGGAATGAAGGGAAATGGCTAACTTTAGCACTTGGTGCTAAAGTGACAGAAAAACGGCTCAAAATGAGAGAATTGTAGGTTGTTGCACTATCTCTGTGCAGCCTATGCATTTTAGTATCCAGTAGAAGTACTCATTGGGAAGGCATTTGGCTGACCTGACTTTTATCTGCTTAAATACAGGAGAATCATACAAGCATTTTTCAGGTTCCACCTTTCCATGCACTGATTTACAATTTCCGTCTCCATATGGTTTCATTCCAGTTTTCAGAAGAGAAATTTAATTTCTTCCATAGACAATGTCTGCTTCTAAATAAGTAGCACTGCTGAAGAGCTGGTGGAACTGAAAGATTCAAAAAGGAAAAATTAAAGTGGGTCAATAGTGCTGAAGTCACTGGTATGAGAAGTCTCTCAGCTGGATTTAACTGGCATCTTTCACAGGAAGACTCAAAGGGAATAAAATTAATTTGTGTCTCAGCAGTAGCTCAGCCATGATTTAGACAAGGTGCTCAAGGACTAAATTGACTGGACATCTGAAGCCAATCAATGACTGTCATAACTTTAAGGGGGCTGTAAGACTGAGCTCCTCAAAAACAGTAAAGTAGACATTTCCATTACCTGTCCTATGTGTGGACAGAGGACCTTAATCAGTTTTCTGGAAGGACCACGTGCTGAAATTCTTTCCTGCTTCTAAAAAAAGGCAATTCTGTTATAATCAAATTCGTGACTGCTGCTGAATCTGCCTCATAAAACCTGCATTTCCAGTCAAGTACTAAGCAGACATCACAATTTCTCTTCAGAAAACGGAGTCTCATTTCCACCTAATTATGCAATGTCTAAAAATCTTGTGATGATTTTCAGTGATTGCATGTGCACCTACTAAACAAGGGAAAAACACATTAAGCCATCAGATGAGTTTACAATTACATAACATAATATTAGAATATTATTACATCTACTCCTAGAAAATCAGCACAGCTTGTTTAAAGAAACAATCTCACCTCATTGTCCTCATGTATTTCAATACTGCCTTGTGCAGGGAACCTTTGCTTTCTTAAAGAGGTTCTATATAATTCACCTGAAAGGAAAAGAAACATTTTAGTCATATAAATATTTGTCTGTTACATCTTTTACAGATATCTATGGAGGTAAGACATTTCTAACTTCAAGACAGAAAATTCTGTTCACAGGAAATCATGTAGACAAACAGAATAACATTGTTCATCAGTGATTCAGAGACACTAAGCAAGTTCTGCATCCCTAGCTTTGCCTGAAGTAACTTGTTGCTGTGTCTCCTCATGTGCTGGAGCACATCAGATCTCAAGATCGCCATGAGAAGAAAGCCAGGTGAAAGGAAGAAACACTGAGTGATTCAACACCCCAAAGCAGGCATGAAAGGCATGGGTTTGATACATGACCAAAAAATAACTTTGTACCCTGAATTTAGGAGAAGAGAATTCATATGATCATTCCTTAAACTTCTGAGATCATGAAGTAAAGTTTGAACCCATACCAAGAATCAAGACACGTCCTGTTTTTTTTTTTCTTACATAGAACATTTCAAATATCCTTAATATCTTGCCATGTTAATTAGGGATAGATTTAGAGGAGAAAAAAAAAGAGAACTTGTGTTGGCTACAAAGCATAAAGTGGTGGTAGTCCCAAAAGAAAACTGCTATTTCCATTATCATGCTCTCATGAAAAATGATGCTGTTCCCTGCCATCTGCTGCACTATTGCTAGCCCTTTATAATGACAAATCCGTCATAAGAAATATGTTCACATGAAGACTGTGACATATGCTATCGATTAACAAATGAGAAAGGATACTGTAAATATACTGCAGATGCAGTTTTGCAAACTGCACTGTTTACAGGAAAATAATGGCATGCACTACTGAGCCCAATCCTACTCTGAAAATCACAGCATGAGATAGTTGCTGTGTTAAGTTCCACAGTTTCTTCACTGAATGAGTCTTACACACATACATGCTACCAGATCTCACAAATGACTACTACAGAGGTAGTAGTAGTCAGGAGAAGAAGAAACACACAGGGTTTAGCTGAGGATCTCAACTCAAAATGCTCCACAGTTCCAGTTACCACACCAGGCCAGATGGGAAAAGCATGATTTCCAAAAGAGAAGAGGTTGGCACCTAGTGACAACATGTGCTTATGAGCACATAAGCAGGAATAAAGAAGTGACACTTCACTGTGAACTCCAGCAAGGTAACATACAATGTCCCCAGAGAGAACTGTGATGAAAGGCAACACCCTCATTAACACCACACGATTCTGTAAGTCAATTCCTGCTCTTTAGCAAGCAATACAAAAGCATAGAAAGATCAAAAGCAGAGCCACATGTAAATACACTCACGAAGTTGGGCACCAGCAGCAAAGGAACCCTAGCAATGCCAGGCATGGCACTACTTTTTGTTCTTATAGCACTCAGAAATTTTAACAGCAACACTTCTCGCACCTCCCTAAGCAGAGATGGGAGAAGGAAGCGCAGAGCACAAAGCACCGAAGGCTCCTACGCTCCAACTGAGCCATGCTGTACTGTCCTGAGTGAGCTATTCGGTACACCAGCAGCTTCACCCTCCAGGGAAGCTCGACCTCTACCACTCCAGCTAACACTGGAGTGTTAATACATAAGGCACTAATGTATTAAATAATGTCACAGGCACTTTCCTGGTACATTATAATAATCCGTGTTGAAAATAATTACATTTAAAAGAAAATTTATAAGAATAATGATCCCTCCACGTGCATTTCTCTTCTCAGTGTAACATACCACAAGGCCTGTCCTAGTTAACAAGTGCTATTACTATCTCTAGTTATTCAATAGCTTTGGTAGAAAGAAAAATGAGAACAACTCACGTTGCTTTTCCTGTAGAAAGCCAGATGAACAAAATGCAGACTCTTCACCTGCAAAAGAAACCACAATGTAAACTAAAACTGTTTTACATGAACATCAAGTTTTTTACTTTTTCTCCTGTGCTGCTGTAAATATTTTGCAAGTTACTACTACTACACTGATTTCCAAAACCCCTACTGGCTTCCATGGGAATAGATAAGCACATTACACACTTGACAACTGCTGGAATCTATTCATCAAAATGGTTATGCTGGAAGCTAGATTTCACTCATCATTTCAAGAAAGGTATCATAAGCAATGAAACTTATAGGTAGGTAGGCAGGTACGTAGGTAGGAGGAATCTATTTGATAGAGGATTGTAGGTAAAAATCCATTTGATCACCTGTAGCATTAGCCACTGAATCTCTTAATAACTAAGAAATGGCATAACTTACCTAGCAATACAAACCAGATTCTTTTTGCCAATATTTAATTAGCAGCTGTTTAAAGAATACTTTTGTCCTTCCATTCCCTCCCACAGTCCACCCATCCAAGGAAATTGTAAGTACTCAGATCTAATACAGAAACCTAATATACAGAGACATGGGAATAAAGGCCCTTGCTCTAGATAAAGCGCTCCTACAGCACTCTGGCCAGTACTACCGTGGAGGGTAAACATCTTTGCCATCATTTGACCAAGACAAAACCCAAAGGAATCAGCCTACCTCCACCTACATCTATCCTCAGAGCTGGGATGAGAACACAGGTCTCTCAATCCCTTCTCTAGGTTCTTTCTTCAGAGGCCCAGGCAACATTTACTTTTTTCCCAGAACCTACCTACCACCTGAGTACATTCATACATGTGACAGACACAGAACTCTGCTTCTGGGGCACAGCCTGACTCAAAAACAGAGGCTACATCCCCTTGCATGTGTTTGGCATCAAAGAACATAATAGCAAATGACAAGGGCCAGGGAAGCTGGTGGCCTCTATGATATGTGAATAAAACTGCAGTGCAGCCATTGCCTGCTTCTGCCTAGTTCCTAAGAAGACTCTAGAACTTGTCGACGCTTCTCTCAATCTCATAAATTAAAAATGCTGTTATGCTAAATCCAACTAGGGTTAATACATAAAGAATAATAATTATGTTTAACTTCTCTGATGGATGCAGCAGTACAAAGTAAGAGCTCTGCAACTATTCTCTATTTTTTCAGGTGCTCCAACAATCACAGTTGACAATTTGGTTTTGAAGGGAATAAAAAGGACAGAAAAAAGGACAGGCTTCTAATATACAGCAAAGAAATCTGCTTTGGTCCATTCTTTGTGCAAGCTGTACTTGCAGTACACTGCCATACCTTACCTTTGAGGAATGAAAATAATTTGAATTAGCTATTTCCAAATTTCACATACAATCTCTTTCATTTTCAGTTCCTTGCCAGGACAATTCACAGACTGTTGTTCTGCCAAAGAGGTTGGGTCACAACTGATACCTGCTTTCAGCTTACTAGGGGAGAAATATTAACTGCAATAGCTCATAAGAGAGTCACTGCTGAAGCAAAGCAGCTGTCAGTCACTCCCTTGGGAACAATGTGTGAAGCCCTCAGGAATGTGAGAGCTAAAGGCAAAATCCAGACCTCCATGCCAAGAGCACAGACCAGCCTTCTGAAGTGGTTGTATACTCAATTCCACAAATGACAACATGTAAAACAATGGGTTTCATGAAGAAGACTCCTTCCCCATGGCAGCTTTGAATGGCTGTGCAGATAGAAACTCTCCAACACAAAAGAACAACTCTCAATAAAAACTGAAGACATGTCCACTACAGAATGAAAATTAAGTTTTATTTGGTAGAATTAAGAAACAGATAGTTACTTTTATTTCATCCCACAGTAAATTTAACATATTCTGAACAAAATGCCACTTCTCTGTCCAAGAACTGAAGGATGATCTGCAATTACTCTTATTTGCATGCCACTAAAAAAAAAAAAAGAAAAAAATCAGGAAGGTGTTTTTTGGGCAGTGTTAAAACCAGAATAGAAGCCACCTTATTTTCCCATAGAAGATTGGTAACACCAGTAAAAACAACCATTTGTATTCTTCAGAGAAAGCAGCTGCAGGTAAACATAAGATTCACAAAGTTACCTTTAGTGTCATGCTGTGGTACACAGCCTTTACACATACATTAGATTGGTAGGCTGCAGCCATCACACATCCATGCAGCTGTGCTCCTGAGATGTCAGAGGGCATTTCGTACAACTCCTGACTCCTGTTTCACATCAATAATGGGTCCAGCATTGGAGGACAGGACAGCACAGCAGAGTAATGCCCCTCAGCACCAACAAGATACCAGGGGAATCGTTCTCTTCTTTCTTCCCTCACACATTCAATCTTGCAATGTTGACCAAAAAAGGTGCCAGCAAGCTTTACGGTATGATAACTTTCTGCGTTCTAATAACCTGAATTAGTATAACAACACAACTATACCACTGGAACAAACAACACTGATCCTCTCCTCTTTAGAACATGACTTTCACCTCACCAAGAATCCTGTGAAAATTAACTTCTGAAGAGAAAAATCTGTTTTGTTAAGTATTTTTTAAATGCCGTAGCAAATGCAGCACTAGTGTGAGCACAGACATGTCAAACTTGGGAAAACAGGGAAAGGAAAAGAGGCAATATACCTACAGATGGTATGATCCTGTCCATGGGAATGGCAGCCAGGGAAACTCTAGGGCCAATGAAAATGATGCAAGAACACATGCTGATTTCAGCATGTGGACCGGATCTCAGTACAGATTAAAAAATAAAAAGGGAGAGACTGCAAGGAAAGCAATTAACCATTGCACAGGGTGCTGCAGTCTCTGCTTTTTCCTAACCAAGCACCATTTGTACATGTTTAAACACTGTACAGCCTCTACCATTGACTTAAACTGGGATTAATTCTATTCCACAAGAAACAATAGATGGTTTTCGGAAAGACTTCAAAGTCTTTCTCCTTCCACAAAAACATCAATCTGAAGAATGATGTAGCTAAAATTTCCTCTTACACGTAAGACTTGTACCTATTGTCCAACAACTCAGCTGAATATTTGACGAAGAAAAATCTCCTGAAGTTGATGAATTACTTCTCTCTCACAGTAATGTTTCTCCATAATACCAGACTACTTATACTCTTAATTGGATGGAAAGATAAAGCAGTACTGTTCCACAGCCAAATTAAAAACTGTTTGTGTCCTACAAAGTAATAAAATAACAATTACTTTCTCATTCACTTTCCTATCTCTACCTTCCTGTACAGGGTACATTTTTGTAGCAGCTATCAGTGTATCCTACCCCTCTGACTGGTATGGCCTTACCTTGTGCATTATTTTGCCCTAACCAGAAATTCAAGAAGTCTGGGACAAGACAAAGGCATTTTTGTACATGCTTAATGCTCTGGAATGCCCAATACAATTTCTGGGAGCTTAGTGTGCTCTGAAAAGCTACTTCTCATACAGTCTGCTCAAAACAAACCCAAACTTTCTCAAAACAGAAAACACACTGTCATCGAGTTAAGTCTTTCTAGCAGCCTTGTGCACACAACACAACAGAAAACATGAATTCCAAGCTCCTGCTGTGTAGTCATATAGTTTAGCTTTAAGTAGTCCTATGGGGAGCAGGAAGTTGGACTTGATCCTTATGGGTCCCTTGCAACTTAAGAAATTCTATGATTTTATGTATTAGCTTACTCCGCAGATATACATCAAACTTAATGTTAAACAAAAACATTATTCTAGTCTCCCAGTTCTGTTCAGTGCCTTGTGGATATTATGACAGGAGAACAGAAAGAACAGTTGAAAGAATGAACAAGAAATTGTCCATAACACTCTTAGAAACTGGCTGCTGCACATAAAAAAACAGCCTTTTTTTGCCCCCTTAGTCTAGATGGGGAAAAATGAGATCCAAAAGATATAATACTGAGAGGAAAAAAAAAATCATTACTCAGTGATGTATTTACTGCACTTAAAACTTCAGGAAATATTTTTCAAAAGGAAAGTTATAAAGAGCAGCTACAATAGTGGGGAGTCATAGTGCATGTCATGAATTCAACAGCACTTTATGGTCCACTGAGAAACACAAAGCTTGCAATTAAAAAAAATCAGTAGAAATCAAAAAACTCAATCGTAGGTGGTGCAGAAAGGGAAGGAATCGCAGGTTTCTATACACAAACCAAATTCAACTTGCACAACAGTAGCACCTCCCAGCTCCAAACTACTATCTTGTAATGGGGTAGATATGAAGAATAAGTTTGATCTAAATCAGCAATTTAAATGACTCCCAGAAAGAAAGCAATGTCCCTGTCAGGACCATTTTCCAGACAGACAATCAATTTGTTAAAAGATGAAAAAATCTGTGTAACCTAGTCTTGTGCAATGGGACAAAGAAAGGCCTTTCACTCACCTGATATGAAAATTTCCAGTTGAGAAAGCTGATCATGTCCAAATATTTTGCTGGTAACCAGTAAAGCAATCCATCAGTCTGTATGTGTGGCATATGAAGCACAGGAAAAGTGAATTTCACAGGCATTTTACAGTCCGTTATGTTTTAAACAACTAAAAATTAAATCGTATTTTGTCAATATACCTGAGAATTCATCCTAATTTGAAGCATTTAAATTCAATTAACTGGACTTGCAGAGTAAAATAGTAGCATGTTGCTGACAAAATTGACTAGTGGCTCTTAAAATTCAATTAGGGTGTATTAAACAAATATTCATCATCTGTGGCAAGCTTTATTACAGAAATTACATTGTTATTTGTTCGCTTGCTTGTTTATTTTCCACAAAAATACCAAATATGGCCTTTTTTTTTTTTTTTTTTTTAAATAAATCAAGTTTTAAAACAAAGAAACAGTCAAGATTCATTTGGGCTTTGCCTGTTTCACTTTTTTTGTGTGTGCATGCGTGGGATTCCATAACATTTACGTTTTGGAAAACACAGGCTGAGCTGGCAAGGAAGATGACCAGCCTGGCTGGTCAGAGAGTTCTGGCTTTAACTCGGGGGAAACCAGAGCACATCACCTTTGAAAGAAGGGGCAAGCAACTAGGGAGGGCTGCAGGGCTGCTGTGAGGTTACACAGGGGCAAAACCGGAAGGGCTAAAGCTCAACTAGGACTGTCTTAAACTACTGCTATAAAAGACAACATAAAACGTTTTTTACAAATATGTCAGCCATAAAAAGAGGGCCAAGGAGAATCTCCATCCTTTACTGGATGCAGAAATCACACTGTGACAAATTTGTGACCTGGGGCCATGGGAAAGGAGCCCACTTCTGGAAGGGTTTGGGACCTTGGATAACAGCCTCATTGATTTTTCTCTTCAGCAGGCCAGTGGGCATTCAGTGGTAGGACAAGAGAGAATGGCTTTAAACTGAGAGTGAGTTTAGTTTGGACATGAGGAAGAAATTAATGCCTCTGAGGGTGCTGAGGTACTGGCACAGGGTGCCCAGAGAAGCTGTGGCTGCCCCTGGATCCCTGGCAGTGCCCAAGGCCAGGCTGGACAGGGCTTGGAGCAGCCTGGGATAGTGAAAGGTGTCCCTGCCCATGGCAGGTAATTGGAATGAGATGGGCTTTAAAATCCCTTCCAACTCAAATCACTCTATGATTAATTACACCTTCTGGTGAAAGACAGAAATTATGTGCTCCTGAGAAGCATGAGTTGTACAAGAATGCACAGTCAAAAAAAAAAAAAAAAATCAGAGACTGTACACACCAAGCTTCAGCTTATCTTATTCTGTCACATATTATGAACGTGTATATTTCTTTTCCTTAAAAGAAATAACCAAACAAAAACATGCCAATTACCTATTTTTCCACAACTACACCACAAACTCACATTACTGCAAATAGTTTGCTAGTGTGATTTTAATACATAATCTAAACCAACCATTTCAACCTTCCTACTCACACATCCATCTGTGTTCCTGAAGATCATCTTCACATCTCTAAATTTCTAGGGAAAGCTTTTGTAGGAAAAAGCTATCCACAGACAAGAAAGATATACAAGCACTTTCTCTTCACTGCTTAACAAACTTTCCTCCAAGGTGTCTTCCACCCTCGCTGAAGACAAAAGCTCTCTTTCTACCCGTGTCATGGACAGTAAGCAAACCTGACATGTACAATCCATTACTATCACACTACTAAGTAATTACAATCAGTGTGTGGGGGTAAATAGACAAAGGAAATTGATGAAGATCACATTAAGATCTCAACCTTGGCACTCGCTAAATTCTGAAATCTTGGCTTTGCAAACTTGGTTCTGATATTCAGCAACTGTAATGAAAGATAATCTGTCCTATCATTTCTGGTAAAATGGCCAAGAATCAGAGCTGTCCAGCAATAGTTGTTAGTTCATTGAGGACAGGCAGAAAACCAGATAGCCACAGAAAAAAACAGAAGCTCAATACAAGAAAAATTTCCAAGCTTGTATATTTTACTAGAGCTGAGGAAAAAAAGAGGTCTAATGTTCCAATGTAGCTTGCACAAAGTTCTACTGTAGTTTTGTCTTGTTAATGACTCAGAAAATGCCAACTGCTTCTGCTCAGCAGTTAGGAAGGTAGAAGTAAATAAAATTCCCTTGCGTAGACGTTACCAGCTCAGGAAGGGCAGTCTGATCTACTAAAGCTGTAGAACAACTCAACCTTTTTCTCACTATTGTTCAGTGTAATTAAAGCTGGTTGATGTCCATGGATGTCACTGGTCAGCTGGCAGAGCCCAGGTATCCTGGCATCGAGCTGCATTGCACATTCCTTGGCAGCTTTATGTTTCTTCTACTTTTTAGAAAAACAGAACAAACTGAAGGAAGGGGGTGGGGGGAAGAGGTGACAAAATGAAAGCTGAAGAGCTGAAAATGCTGCTGGCTGTACATGGAGATTGAATCACAACAACACAGATAAATCCCAACTGCACTGGCAAGCATTTATTACCTCCCTATGGAGCTCTGTGGTCCTTCATTCACTTGAGATGATTTTAGATTCTCTCATATTTTAATTTGTGAGTGAGAGAGAAAAGAAAAAAGAAGTTATATGCTAGGCTCTTATAATACTTTCCAGCTCTCAAGCTCCCACTTACAAAAGGCCAATATAACAAGAGATAGCAACTGAAGGAGAGAAGACAACCCTAGGATACACGTGACCTTTTTTGAACTCTTATGCAGGTTTGGTCTAAAACAAACATATCTTGGCCTCACGGATAATCCATACTCCAGCATTTTTTCCTTAGGATTTCACCCTTTGAAATCCTGACATAGGTTAAGGTTAACATGCCAATTACTAGCTTGAATTGAATGACATTTTTTTCTGTAACAAATTTTTGCCTGGTTTGCAAGCTAACATGTACAGAAATCTCATTTCCCACCATAAAAAATTCATGTAATGCAATATAAAGCATATACTAAATTCGAAGTATATGTAAAGTCTTCTTCACCTTACCCCAACTTACCTTCACTGCACTATACAAATACAAGCCAACAATAAATTCAAATTTAGAAACACTAACAAACTATATTTAAAGTAAGGATATGATCTCAAGACAGCTGGAGGACTGAAAATCACCAGGCTGAATTTGCTCCTAGTGGTGAGTACATGCAGTTTCCCTTAATGCAATGGACAGAATTAATAGCAGCAGGAGTGAATTTTAAATACATAATATGATGTGTGAAAATGCTTTTGTTCCACAACAAGAAAGGCATCTGCATCAACATAATTTATGCAGCTGTATGAATTTTTAATTCAGCTTGATTGCTGTTTGTGTTATTTTCTGTATTTAGCAAGAGTGCATGAGAACTCTACTTTCTTTTTCACTGCTGAAACAGTGAAATCACATTCTGGCTTAATGAGATAGAGTACATGTTATATTGGCTCAGACTTGTGCTAGCCCAGCTCTCAACAACTCCAGTCCTTGCCTGACATCTCTATTAAGAACAATCAAGCTCAGCACAATGAACTGTGGCCCAACAGTATGCTGGCAGCACAAGTGACACAGTATCAGAATGCAAATACATCTCAGCATCAATCAACTCACTGGCTGTTCTGAGCCAGGTATGCTGGTTCTGAAGTTTCTAGCAGGTGTATGTGAACAGAAATGAAGAAAAGAACAGAGGAGAAAGAATTTTCATCCGCTCTTTTCCTTTCTTTTGCAAAGCATCACAGAGAATTGGCTTAAATGAAAATAGAAACCTTCAGTATGAAGAAGGAAGGAGTGTAACTCAGAGGACTGCGTCCTTTGTTTCTGCATGTGCTTCCCATGCAACCCTGGGTCTCACATTCTCTGTGCCAGTTATTCAACTGTGTAATACAAAAACCCCACCCTGTTATCAGCCTTGTTTCTGAAGAACTGAAACTCTTAAAAGCAGGCTCTTACAACTCTTTACTTAGTGTCCAACACAAAGGGCACTGTGGAAGGAAAAAGCCAAACAAACCCATCCTACAACAAAGGTCCTAAAGTGAAAAAAAGCCCTGTTCTAAAATGCCAGGCGTGGGAGAAGAAGAGAAATTTCTGCAAGAATTCGAGGATAAATGGTTCTTGGCTAGTTATTTAGGAGACTAGCTCATAATTGATATAATAATGTATTCCTTTTTCTTGGTACTTTGTAGCAAAGAAAATGCCATATTTACAACAGGTATAGTATATCTTAAAAATTGCCACTGAATCTCTGAATAAGTTAACAAGCAACATAAATGAGGCCTTGGTATCATGTTAAAAGCAAATGCAGAACTGACTTTTTTTTTCTCTATTTACCTATATAACAACTGTAAATACACCATGTGTATTGTGTCTACCTGTTAGTTCAATACCATAAAAATAAATCATTCTCATGGAAGTTTATGACTCAGATAACCGCTACTTTTATATATACCTATTTACTTAAACCTGTTAACAGATATTTTCAGGATTGACTATACGTAGAAAAACCATAAAGAAATGATTCCTAAAATGGACAAGTATATTAAATTATTTTTAAAGCTAGATTAATTAACAAGCACCATTATGCCTGAGCCCCATATCACTGGTGGAGAAGCAACCTAGGTCTTTCTCTCTCACTGCAGTCAAGATAATGTAATTTTCAAACAACTAGGCAATTTAGGAGCCAAAGTAACAATAACAGTGCATAGGCCTTTATCCTAAGTCACAAATTCTTACTGGTGTATCAGTGCCCATTTCCCACTCCTTTCAGTAGTCCATAGTTACATACATATTTACATAAAAATGGCCCCAAATACACGTGAAAGTATGTGTCCCCACAGAAATTCCAGATAAGGATTCGTTGACTTTACTGACTGAAATAAGTCAGTGACAACAAAACGTCTCTCACACGCTGAATACAAGAAAAAAAATACGTTTTCCTCTTGTAATCTATCTCATAGTTGTTCAGCTGAGTCCAACATTGACTTCCCACTAAAGCCAATAAATTTGTATTACTGGATCTGCTGAAGTTTTCTTCTGAAAGAGATTACTGCAATTCATTTCTCAGCACTAAAATGCTACTTAATGTAACATTAAAATGCAACATTAATGTACATTTAAAATGTTAATGTAAATCTTTTAACTATGGGATGCTGTAGAATGACATTACTTCTGCAGAGAATTTACATAGTATCTAAAAAGTAATTGCTTCAGTAGTCAGATGTTAACTCTAAAGAATTATGTAATCCAAGCCAAACATTACCTTGATTTCCTTCAAGCTTCCCAATTGTTTCTATCTGCTCAACAAGGTCATTTGAGTTCCACTGGCTCATGCCTATGAGAATAGCATTTTTTCCTTCCACCATCTCCTCTGTAAGAGGAAAAAGAAAAAATAAATTGCTGTGATAAACAAGAGAAAAAAGACAGGGTGAGAACTAGTAATCGAGAGAGAAATAAACACTCATTTGTACCCTTTACAGCGATCCTATATGCTTCATGGATTATGTGCAGGAAAAACATGGAAAAGAGAGGACTGTCTGAATCTTTTCTCTTTGGAATAGCCACTGTAAAACAAAGTTTATAATAATCACTTTGAGTGTTAGTGTGGTTGGTTAGTTTTGGGGCTTTTTAATTTTTTTAATTTATTTGAAGAACATTCAAAAGGCAGAGCAGAGGAAAGTGTGGACACACAGACTAGTTCAAGACTTTCAAGAATGTTTCTCCCTTTTTATCAAAGCCACCTGTACTACATAAATCTTTACATTTCCATCTAGGTACACAGAGACATAATGGAATGGAACCAAGCCCACAGCACAGAAAACCATCACTTTTACTGAGATCCCACCCAGGAAGTGGGGTTGGAAAAACTGAAAGCACAAAACACAACCTGTAGGTAGATATTAACTCTCTTGGTAAAAAACAAACCCCAAATCAAACAAGCCTAGAAGCTGTAGGAAAATATTTTCCTTCAATTTAACAGCTATTTGTCAAGAGGGGTGCATTAATCTTTTCTGAATAAATTTAATCAAAGCACTTCAGCCTGGCTGGATACAACCCAGAATAGTCTTTGTACCTAGAGCGAGCACACAGAAAAAAAGTAAGAAAAGTAAGTAATGACAGTTCTTTACTTGTTAAGAACTTGTTCAGAGAATGAGTCAAATTCTGTCCTCTACTACTGCCTTTCATAGAGACAATGGCTCTAACATAAGAGTAAAACAGAATAATTTAGCCAGGACATTTTTGACTAAAATAATAATTTTCAAATACCTACCTTGCAGTAGGTCTCTAAATTACTAAAAAAATTAGTATGTTCTCTCATACGTACTCTCTTATTTAGAGAGATCGTGGTAATGTATAAAGGACTGTATAAATCACTTTACAGTCACCACCATATCTTATCTCTTCCAAAGTCATACCTTTTATAACCAAACAATGATAAAGGTTATTTATCAGATTTATCAGAGAAGCTGGATCCAGCAAAGCCCCCTGAACCTGATGCAATCTCAGCTGCTCCCTGAGGCAGAGAGAATCAACCACTTAGCACAGCATTCTGCTCAGGTTTTTGTCACTTTCTCAGAGGCTGATTTATTTGAAGTTCTATATGGAGGAAGGCAAGGAGCCATGGTGGTTTTGGTCTCTTCCTTCCCCCCCTCAACAAGTGGGTTTTAAATCTATCTGAGTATGTTCAGTACTTTCAGTGATGTTTTGTGCTTAGTCCTTTCTGCTGTTCCTCGAAGAAGTGTCTTGCCCCCCCGAGTCTCACACCAGCCCCTCAGTGCAATTGCACAAATACAGATGGAAAAGTGTTCAAATTAGCAGCAGTGTAGAACAACACAGCCTTCAAGACCTCCCTAAGGCCTAGCAGTGGTGAGTGTCTGGTTGCACCATTTTATCTACAAATAAAAATGGGAGATAATGGTTCTCTACCGCAGATTTTGTTTTTTCTGCTTTGTTCCTCTTGAGCAAAGTCCAGCCTTGGCATTGGAAGACTAAGCAGCAGCAGCACAGCTGATGGCCCGTAACACTGGCAGGTGTGTGCAGCAGGCACGAAGAGCAGTGAAAAGAACTGAAAACAAATGAGAGACATGTGCCTCCAGGGCTGTGTTATGGAAGATTTTTTTGTTTTCAGCTTAAAGGCTGTGGGGCAGGTACGTGGGGAGATCAGTATGGGGCGTGTTTGCCTGTCTGCTGTGGAAGTTTGATGAAATCAGAGGTATGATGCAGTTAAATGATAAGGTAGTTTCCCACATCCAATGCCATTTTACATGTTAACACTGTAAAATTCCTGCCTAACTTACGGCATGTCACATGGAAAGCAAGAAACAAAGGAAAGCCAAGCAATATAAAACAGTAAAACTAAATTAAGTAGCTAGCCATGACAGATGAATCAACAGTCAAAACATGTACAGCTGCTTCATCTCAAACACAGGTGCTTGATTCTCTGTTTACAAGGCTGCCAGCCAGAAACTTCTTTGTTTGAGAAACTGAGATTTGACCCCAGCTGTTTTTCAGAATACAAAACCAGCTCACTAATGTTATGTTTTAATGGTGCCAACTGCTGTGCCCACTGTTTCCTACTTCAGCCTGTCTATAAAGTACAAATTACACATGGCTAGATGAAGAAAGCCCATAGTACCCAACTCCAGCTGCACTGTACAGCTGCAAGAACGTCAAACATTGATGAAGCACTCCATATAAGTAACAGACAATGGGTGAGAAATACAGGTAAGAAACACTGCAGAAAATGTTATGCTGGAGACAGAAAAAGGGTATCAAGCTACCTCATTTTCAGGAGGTGAAAGCCACAGTCTCTGTCCTGAAAGGATTCCCTCACTCCAGCACAAACAAACTCCTCTTGTTCCTTTGGTGCTAAGTTTAATCTACTGGTAATGCCAATTACTTCAGCCCACACATATGTTTTCCTTTACCAAAGACACAAGCTTCCTTATCACCAAGAGAGCTTCTGAGCGTAGAAACGCCTTCTGCCTCTTTTGCTAGTATTTATGCTTCTGTGTATGCTTATTTTCCTGACATTTAAGCACTTATTTCTGAAAGGCTGTTTGGGAGAAAGCAGAGATTATACTAAATTAGGAGGACCTTATGGACTACCTCAAGGGTAGCAAGGCCTTGCAGAGGGATCTGAATAGACGAAAGAGCTGGGCAATCACCAGCCACAGGAAACTGAACGTGCATGAGTGCTGAATTCTGCACCCAGGATGGGGTAACCCTGGTTAGACCCATGAACTATGGGAGAAGGCACCAAAGAGAAGCCCCACAGAAAGAGAGCTGAGGGTTTAGGTTGGTGGCAAATTGAGTATGAGTCAACAGTGCATCGTGGTAACCAAAAGGGCCAGAAGTGCCCTGGGGTGCATCAGGCACAGCCCCTGGCCAGCTGAAGGAAGGTGGCTGTCCCACTCTGCTCTGGCACAGCCTCACATCGAGCCCGGTGTCTAGTTCTGCCTGCAGTAATACAAGAAAGAGCTAAAGCTATTAGACAGCATTGAGAGGAGGACAACCAAGAGGCTTCAAGACCAAGATTTATGAGGAATGATTGAGGTCTCTTGGTTTGTTCTGTTTGGAGAAGACTGAGGGGAGACCTCATTACAGTCTGCAACTTCCTCAAGGTAGGTCAAGGAGAGGGAGGTGCTGAAATCTCTCTGCTGACCAGTGACAGGATATGAAGAAATGAAAATCTATCTAAACAAAACTTGAAGAGCATTTTTGCAAGCTAATTATCAAGTAATCTAAACTTGGAAATACTTGTGTCAACTCAATATGAACTATGTCCAGCAAATTCCAAGTGCATTTCTTGTTCTCAGTCTACAATGCATGCCTCACCAATTCCAAAAATGCAGGCATCAAACTGACCTTCAAAGCATTACTGAACAATGGATCTTGATGATTCAAAATAATATTCCATCATGCACAATAAGTGATCATACTCCCAAAGACAAAATATAGTCACACTTTTGATCTATTCACATCAAAGAAAACTACACCATTGAGAATGTCTGAAACATCATCATCGTAGTCCTCTTCTTGGAGAAAAAATCTGAAGTATGATTTGGTGCTCAAAGTTACAACTGCAGCTTCACATGTAATTTGGAAACATTGCTGAAACCATCAAGACAGCTATTTTAAGTACATTGCAAAGCACAAAGACTGTGTGAAGGAAAATCAGCATAGGGTATATTTCTTTTGTATTTCTAACTCTTCCACTCACTAAAGCTTAAAATTTAAATGCAGCTTAAACAATTTGGGTATCCTATTCTCATTGACTACCCAGTGGGAAAAGATCACTATCTCTCATTTTCTTCATGCTTAGATGTCTCCCATGCTCATTTAATTGTGATGCACAGAAGCAATTTATCACATATTATTATCTCTCACTAAAAATCTGTTATTAGGGGATTAACAACTCAGTAACAGATGTTGTTCATTATCTTTACATAGCAGTGACTTTTTATTTCAAGTAACCACTATAAGTATGATAGTGACTGTCATTACAAGCATTTCAGACTACATACACTACTTTTGACATTAAAACTCACATATGTAAAGAAAGCTCTTTCAGAAAAAAGCAAGTGAAATGTGTCAGAAAAGCCTAAGTTTTGGTTCCTGGAAACAGATCCAAAACCAGAGACCCAGTCTCCCACTAGAGGTGGGAGATTGTGTATGCACATGACCTACAGATTCTTCTCCAACTTCAAAACAAGAAAAAACTTGACATGTTACTGAGCATGTCAAGATTCAGGGCCTCACAGATGATGTAGGGAGCTGCAGTTACCTCAGCTGGTTAGAGCATAGCTGGACTCAATGATCCTTGTAGGTCCCTTCCAAGTCAGAATATCCTGTGATGAAATCCACAGGCATTCAGATACTGCTCCTTGAACAAGCAGAGGTCCCAGTACCTCCAGTGAAAGTTTTGATAGAGTGGAAAACCTAAGACATTGGTCTTAAAAGTTGGCCATCAGTAACACAGACACTCATGGCCTTTATCAGGAACTGTGAACAAGAGCACACTCATTGTAACCTCAGATATTGTCTGAGCTGGGAAGGACCTGTCCCAGACCCCAAGAGGTCTGCATTGGTGGTGTCTTGCTGCTTCTGACGCCAGACTCAGCTCAGGGCAGCTCACTCACCTACCCCAGCACCTTGTCAAACTCCTGTAAATTTAGGTCCATTCACAAATCCTGGATAGAAGAACTATCAGAGATTTTGTCTGATGAGGACAATGTTGTCAGTTCACCTATGAAGGAGCTAAGTGTCATGTTGCAAAATTGAGGGAAAAAACGGGGAGGGGAGGACAAAAAGGCATACTCACCTCGCGCATCAAAGAATTCATCATCGGAGCTCTCTACAGAGTCTCTGAGAACGCTCTGCATGTGCCGCTGAGCGCCGCCAAACCGACACGGGCCAGCTGGAAACACAAGGAGGCTCACATTAACACCAGGGATGCTCATCTCTGCTCCAGAAAAGACCTCGACCCAACACATTAACTGTTTGTATAGGTGCCTCAGGAGGATGGTCATCATGCACCCTTCAAACTCAACTGTCAGCCACCAGAGCTCTCAGGACGGCAAAACTTAATCACTTTAATCACTTAACCAAAGTGATTAAAACAAATTTGTGTTGAAGATAAGCCTGCATCCACCTAATGCAGTGACCTCATAAGATAAATTCTTTCCTGTTGAATTCATGTGGCTGTTCCATTCCAACACTCAAATTGCACATTGTTTCTAAGACACAAAGCAGCATTTCCCCAGGACACGGCAGTAGCTCCCCCTTAAATTCAATCTAACTCCTAAAAGAAGTGCCATCTTATTTGGCTCACAGATTTGCAGACAAGCTACTCAATTCTCACTCACTGAACTGGTTTCATCAGAGAGCTTTACTGTGCTGGAGCCTGGGGCTTTCATTTGAAGCTTGCCATTTGAAAACAGGAAGGCAAAACCACATTAGAATAGGTACAGTAACAGATATAGTCATGACAGCTTAGACGATCCTAATGGATTATCATACTCAAATTCATTTGTAGTTAGTAAACCAGATTTTTCTAAATATCTGAATTCTCCTTACATCTAAGCAACCTAACAACAGAAAAAAGTAGTGAAATATATTCCTTATATTAGACAATTCCCTGGAGAAGAACTGCAACTAGTCTGGCTGAAAATCAGTAAAAGTACTCACCCCACAAAAAAAGCTCATGGTTCCAGGGACCTTGGAATTTGATGCAGAATGTGAAGAAGGGCAGGGAAAAGTGTCACAAATATCCAGGCATAAATTCTGGCTATGAGAAAAGATCTTAGGAGCATCCATTTTATTATATTGCACTTGGAATGCTTCTAGATTTAGAAACAGCTTAAACATAACCACAGTGAGCAGCATAAATCTGCGTAAAGCTCACTGCAACAGCTCTCCACATCTAGATTGATTTGCTGGCTAGACTTCATTGCATTGCCTTTATACAATGGTCCTACTGAGTCTGCTTCCTTCTGTGCCAGCAGATTAGCATTAGGCACCTTCAGAGGACTTTATTAACATTTCTTGATCTTATTAGACACAGGCATTGCCTGGACTCACTGATTTGATTTACACTGTCAATTGCTGCGTATTTTATTTTACAATTTTGCTTCAGGGAATTAAAAGATCAGCCCTATTTCAGAACACAGGTGAGCTCCTTGGTAATTACACTTCATGCTTCTATGGCAGTGAACCTACCCTTTACCAGATCAGTCAGCTGACTCTTAGAGCCAGATTTCAGAAATTTTTGCACCCAGGGTAGAAACTTGCATTTCATTTCAGTTGTTCAGCATCACAATTTCCAACCAAAGAAAGGGAAAGCACGCAGAAATGCTTTGAACATTACGTGACCAATCTGCAACTCGCAATAGTTGAACTGGAAGCAAGTGCATTAGCTCCCCATAAACTGTCAGGGCAGCATGACAGAGGGACAGGAGGATAGAAGAGTAACATTTCCAAGACGTGGAAGAAGAGCCCACAGAAATGCACACGTGCTTTTCTTCTAGAAGAAGCAGAAGTTTCCAATCTAACCTGCTCTCTCTGCACAGAACTGCAAGTTGTGACAGTCACCTGTCACAGAGGGAGCTGGCAGGGGCCTGCCCTGAGCACAAAGCCACAGTAAAAGCCAGGGAGAAGACAAGAACAGAGCCATCCTTGCAGCACTATGAACAGAAGCTGAATGCTCTAGTTACGCTAGCACTAACGGTAAGTAATTTTAATTAAGATTACAACCAGAGATTTTCCTCAGTAAAAAAAAATCTTATCTTTTTTTCTTCAAAAAGAACAGTTGGAATCTCATTGGTACTTTGCTGCATCAGTGACCTAGTGACCGGACAGGAGGTGCTGTGATGAATGTTAGATATTGATTTCCTTACCCTTGTGCGTAAGTAAGATCACAACTGAAATATATATCCTGCACAACAACTTCCATAAAGGGAAAATCCACAGATTTCCCCATGTTGCATTATGCAATACTCACGTACAGACTGCACCTCTGTACACGTCATCCTAATTCAGATGCGAGGCAAATTCCATCCTTGGTGTTTAGTGACTGTACATAATTCCAGCAAATAGCAGAAGAAACAGTTCCCACTCACATATCAGCAGCTTCTAGGGCTGTCCATCCAGAGAAGGAACAACCCACTAAAATGATGCAATCTCTGATATGTTCCACAAATAGACCTAGGGAGCAGAACAGTCATGGAAAATGCCAATTCCACTTTCACCCACAAACACCAGCAAGGCTCGTTCTACCATAGTTCCCTAAGAACCCAACGGCAGTTGAAAAGTATATATAAAAGAAGAAAGCTCTAGCTTCTTCTGGTCAGGAGGCATAAAATCAAATTCTTTCCAAAGGTGTCTCTTTTTTTTTTTTTTTTTTTTTTTTTTTTACAAACTGGCAATGATATGACAATTAAGCAGTGCCTGAGCACACTTCATTCCATGTGATATGAGGGTGATTCTAAAAGAGAAAAAAAAAAGGAAAAAGGAAAAACACAAGAGGAATGAAAGTGACCCAAATGGTCTGTCGCCAGCATTCTCAGGACTAAGGAAATGGAAACAGAAAAACAGAAGTGAAGTAAGGCTGAAGAGGCTCTGAAAAACAGTTTAAGAAGCAAAGGTTTTCCTCTGAAAACTGAATAGCTAATGCTGTTGATTCCAAATTTTAATCACTTTCCTATATCCTTTGGAAGGCCTGGTGTCCAAAACACACTCACATCCTGTAAGTCCCAAGTATCCTAAGACAGAGCAGCTCACCATTGTCATTCAATAGTTAGCACATGCTCTGCTACCAGTATCAAAAATGCTGCTTCAATACTACTTGTTAAGCAAAATGCATACCAAGTCAGGAGAAAGAAAAGGCATTTACTTTCCATTTCCATCCCAGTAACTGGCATCAATTCTGACAGCACAAAGCCACACCATACACTGCAGGTCCTTAGCTGGCATACACCTGGAGGTGAAATGTGTAGAGAGCACAAGAATATCTTCTGAAAAAGGAAAGAATATTTTCCAGCGGAAATTATGTCCTCGAAGCACATCTTGCCAAGGCACAGGGATTGAATCTGCTACTGGATCCAATGAGCAGAAAATTAATTTTCAAATGCAGCAGGAAGTAAGCCTAGCCCTGCTGTGAAACCACAGCCATGTTACCTTTCTTCATTGGTTCTGCCTTCTCCTCGTTTTGAAATAGCTTTTTGAAACACTTACTGCAACTGGAAAAAAAAACCAACCCATTATTGGAGTCATCACATCACTGTTTACAGAAGCACTTCACAAGGACCAGTACATACACTTTGGGAATGAAAGAGCAGTGATTTCACTCCTGAAA
Organism: Muscicapa striata striata; assembly: GCA_030060385.1. NCBI lineage: Eukaryota > Metazoa > Chordata > Aves > Passeriformes > Muscicapidae > Muscicapa > Muscicapa striata. Next base: position 23,628 of record JAREIS010000567.1, on the reverse strand, counting down.
CATACTTGTGAGGGCAGAGTAGCAGCACAGTAGGCTCAGTCCAGAAGCATCAGTTTAAGAGTCACTCCAGCACCTCCCTCTTTCTCCTTACCAGTGCACGTATCACTGGCGACCTTGTCAGGCAAGCAGGACAGATGGAAAGTAAGCAGGATGATCCAAACAGTGAAAGTGAAGTACGCAGGATGACCCAAACGATGGAAGTGAAGTAAGCAGGATGACTGGTCATACCAGCCCCTTGTGTACTGGCAGCATCACAGGCTGGTTCCAGAGTCCATCCCAGCTCAGGTGTGCTCACACCAGACTTGCCAGGAAGACACATTCAAGTAGCTTGGGATAAGAGCAGCAGTTTTTATTGGATGCAATTACAGCACTGGGCTTTACTGTAAAACTAATTCAATATTATTCACTTCACTGTCATATTATCACAGATTTCAAGCTTGCAGGCCTTTTTCCACATCTTTTGCTTAGTAACATTTTCCAATTTCCAATCAAGCCCAGACATAAGCACATGCCAGAAGACAGGCAATCATAAAGAAAGCATTCCTGAATACTAGCACCACACCTAGATGCAGATGAAATAGCACACTGTTCTCATAGCTATTGGAAACTCAGTCTTTTACACAGTCAAATACTGAGGACTGAATTAATCTCAACTAAAAAATAATAAAAAATATACTCTATTACAGAGATCAAAACATTTCCATTTGTCAGAACTTGTTTTAGAAGTGTACCATTTTGAATTCAAGGCACTTTTCCTAATAAAACTAAAAAGCCCAAGTCATTTTCCCATTTTGATAGAGATGCTGGGTAGGAGAAATGACCTTTGCTGTTGCTACTGACTGCTGTTGCATAATAATACTTCTGTTTTGCTGGTTTCAGATGCTTCTTGCCTATCCATTAAGTGATTTAGCTGAGCTACCCACACAGTGTTACCTAGTGACTATGCAGTTAAGACTTACTGGAGGTCAAGTTCACCCACTATTATTTTCTACTTATTTTTTATTTCTTATTTGGAAAACATAAAACTGAAGATATACGTTACAAGGATGTGAATTTAACTACTGGAGGCACTCCCAAGACAGAGGGAGATGCTGATCAGAGGAAGTCCTTGCCTGCACACTGACCACCAAAAAAGATGGACCGTATCATCATTGATAGCAGGGCCACATAGAACTCATCCAAAATCACAGAATGAATCAGAGACTGTAACTGAAATGAAAACAGTTAAAGCTGAAATTAAACACAAGCAGTGGAAGGGGCTGAGGGGGGGGCATAAAGTGGGAGGCCTTCAAAACTGTGAGGCTAAAGGAGGAAAGGGAAAAAAGTAACAGTGGGAGATGAGAGGAAGGGCAGAGAAAACATAAAAGGCCAAAGGGGATGGAAAAAAAAAAGGCTGAAGATCAAGTCAAGATGGCAAGTTCCCTCATCAAAATACATAGCTGACAAAGCCAGACATAGTTACAGATAGAAAAAAGTCCACACAAATTGCAGGTTCTCTTGTCAAGAAGTGAAAGACCTAACTGATGGAGCAGTCCAGATGCCACTGTGGTCAGAAGTGCCCAACACAACCAGCTCCTCCCTCCCATTCCTCTTTCAGTGTCTTTCATCTCACAGCAATTCCAGAGCGAGAAATCCCTGGTTGTCTTCTCTGTATATCCCTCCACTGGCAGTTCTGCAGCAGATGGTAAGGACAGGCATGTATTTGAATATTAGATACAGGAAACAAATCAAGAAACTAAGCCATGCAGGCCTTTAAGCCCCTATTTTAAGGTACCAGTGGCATTTGCAGTCTTGCACTTTACAGGATTACTAGTGAGGTGGAAGAAGACAGAAAAGAGGTTTAACATGACAGTTCAGACTTCAAATCCTAGATCAAACTTTCCTGTAAACATGGTATATCTCCCAGTGCTGTTTTTTGATGCTTCAGATGCCAGCTGAAATCACCTTCCCTCTCAGCAGTGTCATCACCTCCTCCAAACTGATTCCCCAAAACCAGAGAAGATACGAATATTCTCTAATCTTTTCCTGCAATGACTGTAGGTGGACTGCCTGCAACACATCTGAAAGTCTCTACTTTCATAGTGCAGAGATTCTGGCTTTCTGAGGAGGCTCTGGCATTTTTGAGTCACCGTGCTCTGTTAAAAATGAAGTCAGAGCTGAAGAGCAGATACCCTACCCCTCCCACAGGAACATGTGGGTAGTGATCTGCAATTGTCTCTGTGTGGTTTTACAATCCACACTCTTGCAAATGCCCAAGCATTTCTGAATAGGGACTACTTCAAGTGCTAAAGGTCTGGAGCTGACTAGGTGAGGTCTAGTTACTCAAATGAGTCAAGCGTGGACCATGTCTAAAAGCCCTTTAAAAGCACACCTGTCATTCAACAGTGAGCAAACAGCACATTTCCACTACAATTCTGGTCTTTCTTTCGACTTGAGGTAAGGCTACAGCATCGGCAGGGGCTGCAAGATACGACACCTACAAGCAAAACAACTTTTTTATATTTGTGCATATTGCAACTCACATTGATAAACTCAGTAAGCTCAATTTATAAAAGCAGCACATTTTCCCTACGCGTAGACCAGTTGGTTCTTCCAGACTGCCTTTACCTTTCTTTGCAATAAGTAGTGACATCACAAAGCTCCTTTCAAAATACATACTTTGTCAGTGAAATCACATCTAAATAAAATTCCTGTGCAAAATTGTATCTGAACATGCAAACTATGTATGCAGGCTGCACCACTCATGTATGACAGAAAGCAAAAGCAATGCCTTCTTATCTTCCTATCAAACTTAAAATGACTGCAAATGAATGACAAAGAAAAAAAACAAAAACATGAGACTTTTCCCCTATTTGATTACTTCTTCATCTTCCAAAGATGAAGTTCAATCCTATATTTGCATCCTCTTAAATAATTAATGTTCTCATGTTCCTGAGTGTTACATCTCTGGGCTGCCACAAATCCATGCTTATTTTGGAGGAGTAAAGAAATAAACAGTGCTGAAAAAAACCACATCCTTTGGAGTTTAGCTTTAATATTGCCATGCTACTGTAAAGCTGTGTCCAGACCTGGCACCAAACACCAGGCAAGTGTCACGTACTGACCATTCAGTCATAGCAGTTAGGCCTTCAGCTGCAACAACAATGGTTCTGCGTACAACCTAGAAGAAAAACACTTCTGCATCGGCAACTGCACTCTCATCTGTTGTGGCCTTCGTGTACACAGAACATCTGCTCCCTCGTTCAGGCTGCACCTGCACCGAGCACGGGACACCAGGCTGCTGCCGCTGAGCATCCTCAAGCCCAGCCAAGCGACCTCCAACCTCCACACTCCTCAGGCTCCAGAGGAAGCACGAGTTACGCGAATGGGCAAGGCGCAGCGCAGGCTTTCGTCAAACGCCACCCAACAGCACACCTGTATCGTCCTCCGACCACGACTGCCGCCTCTCGGTCTGTTTCTCCCGCCCGACCAGGCGGCAGCCACGGGACTCCCCCGGAGCTGGGAGAGACCCTTCCCGGAGCAGCGGCGGCGGAGCGCGGGGAGGAGCCGGCAGGGCGATGCCCGCGCAGACCCACGGCACCGGCAGATGCGGGTGCCGAAGGCAGAGCGGGCCGTGCTCGATAACGACGACCAGGTCAAACGCACCCGCGCCCCGTTCACACGAGCTCAGCGCTCCGCGGGCCGGCGGCGAAGGACGCGGAGCCGGGGCTGCCCCGGAGCGGCGGTGGGCGGGGAACGCGCCGGAGCCTCATCCCGGCCCGCGCTGCTCGCGGGCCGCCCCAGCCCGCCCCAGAGGCCTCGCGGTTCCCTCAGCGAGGTCCCCTCGGCGCTGTCCCCTCGGCGCTGCCCCACGGTGCCGCGCGGGCTCGGCACTCACCTGGGAGCGGAGCTTTCGCCATTTCAGGGCTGCCCGCTCGCAGTCCTCAGCCGTGTCAGGTGCTCGCCCGCCGGGCGCCCCGGCACCCCGCTCTCCGGTGCCCCATCGGCTTTCAGCAGAGGCCCCGCGCCGCCCCCTGCCTGCGGCGCTGAGAGACGCGGCCGGGAGACGCCGCCGGTGCCGCCCGCCCGCCCGCCGCTGAAGGCGCAGCCGCCGTCGCCAAAGGCGCAGTGAGCCGCTCCGCGGAGAGCAGGGGCCGGGCCGGTCCGGCACGGGGCCGTGGCTGCGCAAAAACGGCCCGAAGAGAGCGGCCGCGAGGTGCGAGCAGCACTCCTCTCCCGGCCGAGGGCTCGGCCGAGGGTCTCGTCCCGCCGCTGCCGACCAGGACGCTCCGCCGGCAGCTCGGCTCGCCCGCAGCCCTCACGACACGCCTCCTGGGGAGGGGTCGCGGCTCCCTCGCCCCCTCGGAGCTGCGGGCGCGCCGAGCAGGAGGGGCTGAGCCCCGCGCCCCGCTCCTGCCCCGCTACCGCCCTCAGCTGCCCGCGGCCCAGCGCGCTGCCCCCACCCCGGCCCGGGGCGCTCCTGAGAGTGGCTGCTCTGGATTTTCACAGCCAAATTCCTCCGCCTGTTGCCAAGCCCCGTGTCAATGCAGTGGCTGAACTGCAAGGCTGCCTTTTAAGTCAGCCATAGAAAGTCGCTTAGAGTCTGCTGAATTAGGGAAGTTTCAGGGTTTGTCCCTCTATCAGGAGCCTCACTAGCAGCATGTCTCTAAAAGTAGAGAAGCTAACTTCCAAGAACCCCCAATATTCGTGAGAAATTCATCTTAAGGGGTGTCTTAATTCACAGCCCTTCTTGTAGAAATGATGGGAGGTGGTTCTAGAGAGCTTAGGAGGGATTGTATGTTATTACAGTGTGTCGGAACACCACCAAATAAAGGGCAGCAAACAAAAGTTTTGCCCCCAAAATCCTACAATTAAAGAACCAGGCAAACATAGTGCAAACAGGTCCTAAACCAGCTTACAGGCTCTGTGCCAACACCAACTTCATAGGTATAATGCATGATTTGCTAGGGGTATTGCTTAGCAAGTACCCTCTTTATTTAAGAGCCACAGCAAAGACCCCTGACAACACGGCGAGTTAAGTGGTTTTGCTTGAGCCTTAAGTGGAATAGCCAGAACAGGCAGCACTTCCCACCTCCCCGGAGCCAGGTGCAAGTAAACTGGCTCACCTTCCCGCAGCTAGGGGTGACAGCGCTACTCTATGCTGCAGTTTGCCCTCGAGCCACTGTTTGCCTCTGCTGCTGGACACGAGTCCCGTTTAAAAGACTTGAGTATTGCTTTCCCAAAGGTGCTACAGTGCGCCACTAAGCCACCAAAGAAAGTAATCCTAGAGAAAGACCATGGATATATAAAATCTTAGAATATGCTGTGCTATTCCAAATGGATTCAGAGGGAAGTTATCTTAAATTAAAACTGTGTTCAGTGAGAATAAGTATTGTTTATTAAAAAATAAAACATCTTCAAAATACTTTCACACACATATATACACATAGCAACACTACTGCTTAATACATTTTACTTTTAGAATTTTTAGAAATCAGCTGTTTTAAATTACAGAAATCACATATCAGCAAAGTCCCACTTCAGAAGTAACATTTACATAATTACATTTGATGGAAATTTGAAGATGATTGAAATAGTAAACCAGGCTTCAACAGAAACAAAATTATTTTTAAAATATATGTTCTAATTAGAGGAAATAAAAATAATCTTAGAAGGTTAAAAATGAATGTTATAAATTGAACAATACTGAAGAAAAAAAAAACTGACAATGGAAACATATTGTTCTTTGGGTTACCTCAAGGGTTGAATTTGTATTTCCCTATTACACTACATAAAAGATTATTACTCATTGCTCTGACTCCAGATATAACCCAAACTAGTACCTTGATTACTTGTTTATTATATTAACAAGTTAATGTTGCAGAAATGCCAATTGTTAATTTATTTTGATGTCCTTGATTTCAATGGGATTCTTAAAAGAAAGGAATGTGGGGTTGAAACACTAAATGCTGATAAAAATGTAACACTTTGGACTAGTTTAAGAAAAAGAAAGTAAGATCTCTACCACATGCTTCTACTGAAGGTCTTGTTTTGCCTGTGCATTATGTACTAGAGGTACTCAGGAACTCCATTCTGAAGCCAACAGCAAGAGCCCAAGCAAGTCCACAACTACAGCCAGTGTTTGCATCTATTTGTGCTGTGCCATGAGAATCCTTCACTGGATTGCCACATCTCCAAAAGAACTCACCCCAGTGCAGCATGTGCTAAGGTGATTAGATGATAAAAGGAAAAGGAAGGAAGTCCTTTCTGAAAAAGAAAACATTATTATAATGGTTTTATAAGAAACCTAAGATGAATCTTCTATGGAGATCCAGTGTAGAAAATCTCACAGACTGTCAGGCTGAGGCTGACGTTGATGGGGCAGGTGGAAAGAATTCACTGCACTGGCTGCAAAAATTCTGATGTGAATACAGCTTCTGCATAGTCCTCACAAACATCCTGCAGCTCTGCTGCCACGTCACACAGGGCTTCTTCTGTCAGCTGCTCTGAAACACTAAAGGAAAGGGAGGGCAAAAAAAAAGAGAAGGAAAAGGTTCAGAAAATCAGATTTCAAATTTCAGTCCTTCACTTCCAAACCGCAAAGACAGTTCATATACCTCTCAGCAATCTGCCATGGATCAAAACTGCCCACCGTCTCATGGGAAATAAGCTTTAAATGATGCTTGTATCTGCTGTTATAATCCAAGATGCTCTGGAGCACATCACTTGGCACAGAGAGAGACACAGAAGATGCTTTCTGTAGAGAATTCAGAGGCAAGGGCTGCACAGTGTCATTTCCAGTCTGTGATTTCTCGTCTGCTTCATTATTTTCATCAATATCACTGCAAGTACAAAATAATCATCACGACAGAACTAAATTTTTAAGTCTCTTTAAGATTCGGCGTAATGAAAACACTATAATGAAGTCACGTGGATCTTATGCACCACAGTTTAGTGTAGGGCCAAAATATTCCACTTACGTGCTGTCAAAAGGTTTTTCAAATAAAATGTCTGTTTCTAGCTCGGTGTGTCTGATTAATTTGGTTATCTGAACTGGACGAGGAGATGCAAGTTTTTTAGCTGTTGATGCCATTTGTAGTTCTAGAAGGAAGGAAATACTATTTTAAATTGGTTTTTGGAAAGAGAAAAACTACATCTACTGCAGGCTAAGTCCTCACAAAGACTTTTGTTTCTTTTAAGGGGAAGTCCTTCAGGTAAGTAAAGCACTCAAAGTGAGAAAAAACATAAATTCAGCTCAGTGTATTAAAACTGAGCATTCTAGAAATACTACTTTTAGTATAAATCATTTGTGCTGCCAGTAGATACTTCTGGCAGAGAGATAGAAAATACCACCATAAAAATAATACAGTCTATTAAACTCAGTGGTAAATCCAAGACATAGAAAAAGAATCCATAAAGATTTGGGATAAATCTTCATCAGTCTTACTGTGAGATTTTCTAACTTGTGTTAAACAACAGTTTCAGTAAAGTTGTACATGATCCAATGGAAAAATCAACGTAGCTTCACTGTGCTATTCAATCAAACCATAGGATAAAAAAAATGGAATGCCGATAAAGTATTGATTTTAGAACTGCGTCTTAGAAACTGTCCTCTGAAAGAAGCACCTATGGTAAAAAATATGTCTGAGTGGTGCTATTTGATCACACATAATCCAGTGACCTTGATTTCAAAACACCTGAATTTAAACCTACACATTACAGGGAAACCAAGTCATATTAAAAAAGACAATTACCCATTTTGTCTTCCTGGGCCCAGGACTGGGAGTCACTGTAGACAATTTGGGTGACTCTCCTGCGGACAGCCTCCTGGTACATCTGTGGTGGAACACACAACATCTGTCAGCCAGCCAAACACCTGGCAGCTCAGCTCTACTGACCAGCACAAACAGCACAGCAAGTCAGGATCCTCCTTGGGCAAAGCAGGCTTATTTTGGCTGGTAACAACACAGAGGAGGGGTAGGGGATTAAAAACACAGACATTTATCTTGTTCAAAATGCCATACTTGAATACAAAATTAATTGCCAGTCCCAAGGGAACTCCTCCATTTCAGACCAACAGCCCTTAGTCAAACAACTGAAGGGTCCTCAAGCTGCTCCTGCCTCACCAATAGTGAATCCAAATGTGTGCTCCAGTGCCTCAGGGACAAGGACACTGCAGCTTCACACTTCCAACTGATGGACAGATCTCTAGAAGTAAATGGCACTAAACACAGTAGTTTTAAGTCACAATAAAATTCAGAGAACAAGAAAGTCAAAATGGAACTCAAACCAGAAACTATGACAAAACACATTGAAGAAAACTTTTAAAGTAAGCAATATATGAGAAAACTCCAGTCAAGTAAACTATAACCTTATGATTAATAAAAGACACAGATAACCATGTATATGTCTGACTTCTCTATGTTGCCCTGTGAAATACTTTGGATTGCCAGAGCATATTTCCTCAAGATGGTCATGCTACTAGAATACTGAGATTCTATAGCACACAAAAGGGAAAAATTCAAATTAATATTAAAATACTTTCCAATCTGCTAGACAATCAACATACTCACCATACTGATTCTCCCATTCACACACAATGATTTAAGCCACTAAGTCTTGAGATGGGATGCAAACTCAGGTCTGCCAACTTTATAGCAACAGATTCATCAAACACTCTGCTTCTGTTCTTACACTGCGTTTTCTGGAAGCAGAAACTCCATCCAGATCTTTGATCTCAGACACTGATCCAGTCAGACCTTGCTTCATTTAAGAATGCAGATACTTACAGATATTATAATTTACTGACAGTAAATAAGAAATTGACACTAATGAGACCAACAAAGACAGAAAATCTTACTTCAATTTCTTCCATTCTTTGCAACATTGACTCCAGGCTATGAGTGTCAGCTACAGGCAGGGCCTCAGTCTGGAGTCTCTCATGCTGATCCATATTCCACAGTTCCTGAGCAGTATCTTCCAAAAGATCATCCAATAGCTTTTCACTCAGAATATCTGCATTTGTTGCAACCTGCTACTTAAAAAAAAAACCACATCCAAAAACAAATGCCACAGAAAAAACAAACAAAAAAAAAAACCACAACACCCCCAAACCAAAACACAAGTAACTTGCATTAAATTGAAAAGAAACTGTTTGTTGCCCCTTTATAAATGTTTGACAGCTCTCAACTGTCATCATTCACCCAGGGCCATGAGCTTGCCTCTACTACCTGTGTCCTGTCTAGCAGAGGTGCTGAGCACTCCTGCACCTCCTCCCCAGCTCTGTCTGCACTCTGCACTGGAGAAACAACTCGTGACCTGCACAGAGAAGAACAAATGATAATGCCATTCTGAAATCTGGTATGACAAAAATTTAAAACACCAACTACATAAATGCATTTTTAGAACTGTTTGGAGTGGGGAGAAGCTCATATCAGATCTGACACCTCTTATGAGGTTATTTCAAAGAAAGTCATTACCTTAACTTTTGTATTTTTTCCATTTCTCCTCTGCAAAGGTCAGTTAGAACCTTCACTCCTCTTGAATTTTTTGCTTCAAGTCTTGCTAGTCTTCAAAAATAGCACAGTAGCATAGTTACAAAATGTACATTCTAACAACTGAAAAATGACATACTGTGATTTCCAGTATTAGTTTGGAAGAGGCACAAGAAACTTTAGAGAGAAAATTAATAGACTTTAAGACCATAACATTCTGTTGAGAATGAGGGATATTGAATCGTGTTTCTGCTGTTGGCAAACAGGAACTACATGCTTATCCACAAATACTGTCCAGAGAAATGAGCTCCTCATCTTACCCTGCACACTGCCTAGTACAGATCCATCACCTGGATCTCCTGATTCAAATGCCACAAACGCCAGCCCCAAACCAACCTAAATTTGGAGGTCTCTGTCTAACAGGATGTTGAATAGAGTTTAGAGTAAACAAACTTGCACTTTAATATTGTCTGGGACAAATATATTAATCTTGTCCTTCTGAAACAGGGAGATAATATTTACCTTCTTAATGCAGTGCTAGGAGTACCCACTCCTCCTGTTTTATCACTGGCCTGCCTTGCATAGTTTGGCATTGACTCCCAGGCAGCAACTCAGGCAAAAGACCAAAGGCATGGCTCTTACCAGGCTTTAGGGAGTGGGGCTGCTCTGGGCCAAGTGGAAAAGGAGAGCAGCCATGTGACACCTAGCTGCACTGTGCCACTGGGCTGGAGCCAGGCCAGCTCCATCCTAGCCACTAGCACAGATCCAGAAGCATTTGTACGGGGAAGCAGACACAGCTGGGTGCCAGGGGAATGCTCACATACCGCCTGGGTGAAGCACACCCAGCTGCAGGCTTGGAAGGCACACGAGGCATTCTGCTCTCCTTGACAGGTCGTTTGTTCTCTTTTAGTTGGAAAGCTAGAGTGGGCTCTTGAAATCGGGCATGCTTTCCTGCAGGGTGTGCCCGCCTTGACTTCAAAGATTTCAGCATTCCCTTAAAATTAACATGATCACATTAAAAACACATATTCCAGTTGAATTTTTAAAGTATTTGGAATTCTGCTTCAGACTTTGTCTTGAAATCATGCCTATTGGCTTTGCTGTGGTTGATGTATGTGAAGGTTTTACAAGTGCTTTAAAGGGAAGTATAGCTGTGCTTGAACAGAATATACGCTTAATCCTCCAACTATGTTTTTTTACAAAGAGTTCCAACTTTTCCAGCATTGCTCCTCAGGGGGAAAAAGCTTATTTTTGATTTTTCAGAATGAGACTCTATATTACTATTAATAAATCCAAATAGGTTTCCAAGGTAACATTGTATTCAGCCACAAAACTGTAATATCCCCACATTTATATTTGTTACAAGGTAACTTAGACTAGTCTCCTCTATATGAATTATTGAAATGCTTAACCTTCCTGCCCAGGATCCTCACTGATCCACAAGGATAGGAAGCAGTAAAAGTTACATAAGCATACATTTATGTTACTGTGTCAGATTTGATTTTCCTAGCTAAAAGTGATACACAGAGGAAGGAATAAAAGAAAAATATACTTATTAGCAAAATATAGCCCTAGTCTTTTAAGAATTGTTTTGTTTGCACTATGGAGCTTCTTTCTGGTTGCAAGGACTTAGCAGAAACCAGAATTTGTATAATGAAGTTTTAGAATTTCTATTATTAATTAAGAAAGCCTAAGTAACTTATATCTCCTACTAACATTAGAGCAACATTACTGCTGAGTGCATTTTTTGTGACAGAGGATGACCATAGGAGGAAACTACTTCAGCTTTCATTTCAAATTGAAAAACACATATTAATTTCAAACATTAAACTAGTTTCAGTCCGCATTTTCCTTACCAATTCTGTTGTTTTTTCTAGTTGTAGAATGCATTTCAAGGAACAGTAAACACTGTTTTTGAAAAACATTTGCTAAAATAGTCATAACCACTGGAAGTAACAGGCAGATGACATAGTTTATCCTCCTATGCCTCTTAGCTCAGAACAGCAATATTGTGAGAAAGTGGGAAGCTTTGACAGTCCCTTATAATATACAATAAATCCCAGAGCACAAGTAGAAGACAATATAAATGATTCATCACTTCCATACCTGTGGCTTTGCAGGCAATAACACAACTTTCTTCTTCAAAGCATCACTTTCAAGGACAGACCCTTTTTTTACAGCTCTAGCTCTCACCAGTACATCTGTGCTTCCTTGCAAAGTGGCATTTCTCTCTGAAGTAGGTGGGCCACTTTCTTCTTGGTATTTATTGTGTAATAAATGAGCATAATTGTTTGGCTGTTGAACTGCTGAAATATTTGCAACATGTCAGTGTTTATCTATACTAAAAATAACACATGAACTGTTAAATTTAAGTTGAAAGGGGCAAGAATTGTCTTTTTTCTGCATTTGATACCTCTGTTATTCTAGGTATACCTAATCATGAACTTTTAAGCTCTATCATAATTTTTTAAAAATCAGAGACAAAATAAAAACTCTAGCCTTGTATTTCCTAACAAGTATTAAAGAAATTGACTTTCTTACATTATTTGGATGAACAGGAAGGTTTGGGATTTGTGTGCATATACATACTTATATGTAGAGAGATATTTGAAAATATAGATATATATGCAAGTCACGGGAAAGCCTTTTGGGAGCAATTGCTATAGGAGGTCTAGGCAATGATAACAAAGCATCCTCTTTTAGGCAGCAAGACACATGGAAACAGATGTTTATATACTGTCTCCCTGGACTGCCAAAGATGAACTCAGCATATGCAATTCTTGCTACCTGGGGGTAGTAGAGAATACTCACTATTCTAGTACAAACCAGCCTGAGGTACGAGAAAGTCACCACAAAGAAGAAAAACAGTTCATATAGTTAATATAATAATGTAAGAACTTACAGTGGCATTCATGAGATGCCAAAATACTTCAGGTAACTTTATCTCACAACTCCTCGAGAAAGAATAAAGCTCCTATCCTTTCATATCCAAAGCAAAAGAATGATATAGAAAGCCAATTCCAAACACTTGCATTGCAAGACAGTGGTGAAAACCCCCAAGTTTTCAGCTTAACCATCAGCTAATGCAGCTCTAGGTAGAAAAGTGTGACTGTTGTGCAAAATACATTAACAGTAATGAACTGGCCAGGATAAAACAGCCACTGCTCCCAAAAGTAGCGAAATTGTACCAACCAGGGGAATTCTGAGCCAAAGCCACAGAGTATTTTTTCAGTGTGAACAGTTAAACAATCACAGCCTGATTTTTGTTAGACTAATTTGCTAACATGTAACCAACAACACCATACTAAAAAAACTGAACTGCAGATAGCAAGTAAGTGATAAAAATATATTTAGTTATACAAAATACAAACCAGTCAAGAGACTCCTGACACAGGGAGGTTTTTTAGACTCTTGTCCCCGCTGTCCCTTTAAAGTGAGAGGTTTGTTTTCTCCTTTTGGAGATAGAAGGTGCTTTCTGGCTGGAGATGTCTCAGTGTTCCTTGGAGATTTGGCCTGAGAAGTTGAAATACGTTTCTTCACTGTTTTTAGTGTTTGCTTGTTTTCCAGCAGTGAATTCAGATCCTGCACCAAACATTTAGAGTTTTAATTACTTTCTTAGTAAATCTGATGTAATGAACAGGAAATTCAAGGCATTCTAAGCAGCTGGAGCTTTATTTTGGTTTGGTTTTGTTTTGGGTTTTTTTCAGATGATAACTTTCAGGTTTTTTCAGATGGATAGCTTGTTCATGTAGAAGCTTTTTCATATTATTAACTTAAATCTTACTGAAAAGGCTTGTATTTTTATATTTACAACGGACTCCAGGAAACCATTTGCTTACAGAACGTTTGAAAAGAATTTAATACAAGGGCTACAGACCAATAAAAATTTCATGGTCACATGATTGTGGTAGCACAGCCACTTCTTCCAATGCTATGCCCAAACTTAAACAGCTACCTCCTTTCCTGTTTCCAGGCAGTTAGCACTCTTACTCTTCTCATAAGCAGGTCATAACACTAAAGTTAAAAACACAGCTCTTATGGTTTTAACAGTATTTCTTACGGTCTGCTATTGCTTTTTTTTTAAATCTATGCAGCAGGCAATGTGAATCAGAACATTTCTACTATACCAATGACACGTATAAGTCATCAGATATCACTAAAAAAGATATTTGAAGGGCACAGAGCCAAGTAACTCTTACACCCATAACTTTATCTTCTGCCTGGACAACTCTGCACCCACCACCGTATGAGACGCTCAGGTGCTCATCACCGATGCTGATGACTAAAGCATGCACCCAGAGTCATGAGCACTTCATGCATGTCTAGGTATAAAATTAATTCTCTCGGTCCTGAAAACGACTAATGAGTTGGAAACTGATGCATTGTTACCACTATCACTACCAGTCCTCATTCTACCAGGACAGCCAAGAAAGGCAGCAACAGCATCAACAAGACCAGCAGGTAGCTTCTGTTTAGGATGAATGTCTCTTTTAGACCACCACTACTTAGGAACATTAGAAGTACATTTTTACGTTAGAAAATATGGCCTTTAAAAATGGAAACAAAATCAGTAATATATTCTGCCATTTCATGAACATAATCTCATATTTCACTACATCTTTCCTGCCTTGGCAAGAACAAATGTTTTTTTTTCCTACCTCAACTTGCAGCAAAATATCTATGATCATTTCAGAAACTGAAGAATCCCCTTCTAGTTTGGCGGAGCAGAGAGACAGCTGACGAATGAGACTGCCCAGCTCCTTGTAGTGGGCAGGAATCTGCTCATCTCCTTGATCTGTAAACTGATTGGCAAATGTCTGCAAGGTTCGCACAGCTCCTCTGTGTGCTGCTGCCAACCTGGATACTGCTCGAGACTGCAAAAATTAAAAATAAAAAAATACTCTAATAAATATAGTTTCTATGGACACTTATTCTTGGAAGAATTGTTGCCGAAATTTCATGCAGAAACACTCAGGTTTGGAATAATTTTGATTGATATTAAGCCATCTGTGGGACAAAACAAAACAGGCATTGAAGTAATTTACTCAAGACTTCTTACAAGAGTACTCCTATCAATTCGTGCTGGCTTCAGGTAAAACAGCCCGCGTATAATAGGTCATGGTGTTTTCTACTATCTGTGCCAACACAGAACTGTAGTCATCTACAGTCGGCTGGAGCCTAATGTGCAACAGTTGCACAAACAATAATATTCTCAATCCTCTGTGTTTTGTTACAGAAAAAAATGCAGGTGATTGAAAAAGCATGAGAACAACAGGGCAACATTGGCCAGACTGCAGGTGTGATCCCAGCCGCTCCCCTGAGAGGTGCTGGGCAGAGGAGAAAATCAGAAAGAAGGCTGTTAAGACTGAATGACATCAACCAGAAGTTTAAAAAAAGCAGTCAAGAGTAGAACACATTGTTAATTCCTTGCAAAAAGGAATCAGAATGAAGAAGGAATTAGAAGGCACATAAACACGCAAGACCAACCACCTGCCTCTCATTTACTGTAGATGAGAGCTGAAGAAAAGAGGGAAGCAGCAAAGGCAACATCAGGCCAAGTGAGCCATACTTCCTGGAGAATGAGAGGAAACGTGTAAGATACAAAGGAAATCTCCTTTCCAGAGAGGGCTCAGCTGCATCCTAGACAATCAAACTCAGTTATCCAGAAAACTCTCTCAATGAGTCACTTAAAGCCTGAAGGATAATTACATCTTACCTTTTTAGTATGTTTGATTGTATGAGGACTCAGTTTCTCTAAATCGTCCTGAATTTCTTTTACCTGTTTATCAAGAAAGGAGACAGAGAGGTGCAAGTCAGCCAGAATTAGTTCCATGTCTATAAATGAACAATAGATCTTCACTGTAGCATCTGAGACTTTCCAGCAGTGATGCTCACCCCTCTGTCCAGCCATGAGGGAAATTAGTCACACCATTCAGATCTAAACTAAAATGCCAAGGAAGTTCAGAGATAACCCAACTGACTTTCTCTTGTTTCAGTTAGTTTCTGAAAAAACCATCGCAACAAACTAAGCTCCTATGCATCCCAGTTTAAATCACGGTTCCTACCTGCTGCTGGAGCACATAGAGCATCCGAGCTGAGCGTGCAGCTTGCTGCTGTCTCCTGGTGCAAAGCCGCTGCTCATTTTCAGGATCTAGTTCTCTATCTCTCCCTAAAAAGCATAAATATAAAGTTTTATATCTTAATTTAACCCATGAAAATCCCAATTAAGTCATGACAACAGACATAATTTAGTAATAAGCCTTTTCCATGCAGAACCAACAGTAATGCCAAGTTAGTTACTGTAAACTCTACAACCTTTTTCTATTTAGAATTTGACTAAACAGTCTTATACAATATAGCTCACTAGTTATTTATAAAATCATGTGACCCCTTAGTTTTATGACAAAGTTGCAGATAAAGCACTCAAAATTAGGAATGGTTAAATCTCCTTCTAGTTATTACAAAAGAACCAACTGCTTAAGCTGGCTAGCTATTCTTTTATCTACTTTTCAAAAAAACAGATGGTTCTCCAAAGTCCAGACATAAATACAAATTCTAATATAACTCAGAAAATGGGGAGGGAATCAACAAACTAGTGTATATTTTTATAAGACAACTACTGTTCACTCTTGCACCTTTTTTAATAATTTCTTCAATTTTCTGAACATAGCTCCTCAATTCTTTTTGCAGACGCTGGACTTCCTGCATATTTTGATGTTCCTTTTTATTTAAATTTGGCTTGGGGTCTGGTCCTGTGTCATGGGTGGGTGGAGAGTCCAAAACAGCTGGTACTGGCTTTCCCTCCTTAACTACGCAGAGACAAACGTTCGTGTCAGAGCTGGCAGACAGTCCTTGGGAAGGCTGGTGGAGCCTCTGCTGACGTGTCAAGTGAGTCTGAGACTTCAGGGCATTTTTATTTTCTGGACTTGCAAATACTTCAGTCTTCTGCTGTTGTGATTTCTGGGTCCACAATGGTGTACTGACCACATTTCTAAATACCCGCTGTTTCACTTGTTCCTTGAGATGTCTTTGTTTGATGTCCCTTTTTGCCAGCTGAATGGCCAATTTCAGTCTCTCTTCAGATACCACTGAGAACAACCCAGAGCTTCTCAGGCTGGGGTCCTCACTTCCAACTAGATTTCTCTGATCACTGGATGCCTTCAGTTTTTCTATTATAATTGGACGGGGATGAGCGAATCTGAGAGCCAAGTTCTCTGGAACTGCAGGAACATTTCTATTAAACTGGAGCTATACAAAAAAACAAAAAACCCCAATGTTATAAAGAACACTACACACAGGTGATGCAACTCTGTCATGAGGGCACCATTTTGGATTAGCGCTGAACACAGTGTTAACAACACACCAATGTTTTCATTCCTGCTAACCAGTGCTCACAGAGGTTAAGGCCTTTTCTGCTCCTCACCTGCTCACCACTGAGTAGCCTGGGGGTGGGCAAGAAGCTAGAGAGGAAACAACTGGGTGGCTGACCCCAAGTGACAAAAGGGATATTTCACACCCTGTGGCATCATGCTCAGCAGTAAAAGCTGCAGGGAAGGAGAAAGGGGAGACTGGTGACAGCATTTGTCTTCCTAAGTCACTGTTATATGTGCTGAAGTGGTGGGAATGGCTGAACTCCTGCCTGCTGATGGGATGTAGAAAATGAATTCCTTATTTTGCTTTGTTTGTGAACAAACAAGAAAGCAGTTGCTTTCCCTGTTAACCTGCTCCATTGCTCTGGGTTTGATTGCTGGTAACTACCAATCCATTGCTCTGAGCTCAACTGCCAATGCCTGCTGATCTACTGCTCTGGGCTTGAGTGCACCTGCCTGCTAATCCATTGCTCTGGGCTCGACTCTTAATGCCTGGATTGGCAGGCAGGACTTCAAAGCTTTTTGGAGTTTTTTTGGAGGGTTTTTAAGGTTGTTTTAGCTTAGTTTTAAGGGATTTTAAAAAGTTTTAAGGGGATTTTTTTGTTTGTTTTGTTTTTTGGGGGGATTTTGAGGATTTAAAAAAAAAAAAGGGGGAGTTTGAGGGTTTTTAGAGTTGGTTTTTTTTGGGGGGGGGATTTTTGTGGTTTTGGGAGTTTTTTGGAGGGTTTTTAATTGAAATTTTGGGGCTTTTGTTGTTTTTTTTTTTTAGTTTGGGGTTTTTTTTTTGCGTTTTTTAAAGGGGTTTTGGGGTGCTTTGGAGGATTTTAAAGGTTGTTTTAGGATATTTTTAAGGAAATATTTAAAAGGGTTTTTTGGGATTATTTTTAGTTTTGGGGGGATTTTTTGGGGTTTTTGGCTTTTTAAGGGGGTTTGGGTTTTGTCCTTTACTAAAGGACAGTGTCGAGATAATAAGTGGCACCACAAGGAAAGCGAATATGACACTCCCTGCTGGGCTGTCTCATGAAGTGGGTTAGGATCATCTTTCTGATACAATCACAAAGAAAACCAATACAGCATCGCTACAGACGGAAATGGTACCTGTGTTTGTAAAGCCTTAGCTTCATTCCTGTATCGCTGGGTGGAGGATGCAAACGCATCCTCAGACACCGCTGTCGTGCTCGGTCCCATCTCATCGGCTCGAGAGCAAAGCCCGCTATTGCGCTATGCTTATGATCACAGCTGTGAACGCGACAACAAGAAACCGTTATTTTAGACTCGCAAAAGCCATCCGTGCTCTGATGTGAGAAACAAAGGGAGAACAAGCCCGAGGAGCCGCGCAGAGAAGATTGGGGCGGCCTCTCTGCAACTGCCCGGGGCCCGCGCCCTCACGGCATCCCGGACGGCACCAGCACGGCGGACCCCGGGTGCCGCCGCACGGGAGAGAGGAGGAAGAAGGGAGGCAGAAGGGAGGAGGACGGGCGGCCCGGGCCGCGCCGGGACCCACCGCGCGCCGTTCGAAGCCGATCCCGCCGCCGCCGGGGCCGCCGGGAGCGCGCGGAGCTACGGCGGCCGGGCGGGGCGGGGCTGGGCCGGGCCGGGCCGGGCCGGGCCGGGCCTCTGCCGCTGCCGCCGCCGCCATGGGCTGGGAGGAGAGGCAGGTCCGCGGGTACTCTGAGTTCGTGCGGACGGCGCAGAGCTACCACGGCCGGCCCATCTTCGCGCTCTTCTGCGGCGACAAGGACGCCGAGGGCAGGAGCTGGTGTCCGGACTGCGTGACGGGTGAGGCCCTTTGGGGGAGCGCCCTGCCTGCGGCATGGGCCGGGTCGGTCCTGGGAAAGTCGGAGGGGCCGCGGGTGCCTTTCCGGAAAACAGCGGCCAGGCGCAGCAGCCCCGGTGCCAGGCTCCAGGCACGGTTTCCCCTGGTGAACTGAGCGGGCTGTGACCCGCAGCTGCCGCGCTGCCCTTTGCGTTGCTCACACGGAACGGCACGGACAGTTCCTGAAGGCCAGTGCACGGCCCGACAGATAGACAGACAGACAAACGTCCCTTTCTCCGGTGCTGTCCCTGTCGTCAGCGCTGCCCTCCCCGACGGCGGCAGCAGCTGAAGGCCCTCCTCAGAAATCCCCGCGCTGCAGTGCCCGGGCTTTACGTGTCTGAGCAGGTTCGGAGGCGCCTTTCGGAACCATCCCCGGGCAGAAGGGCGCTGGGCTGGGCTGGGCTGGGCTGCCGCACCCAGGACAGGACAGAACGAGCGTTTCTCTTCGTGTAAGAGGAGGAATTTGCCTTTACTCAAAACACAAGTCCAGTCAGCGTTCGAGCATGTAATAAACTCCGAAAAACTTGTGGATAGCCAGATGAAACGAAATACAGATCTCTAACTAAACCAGATAAAATATTATTAGCAGCCTTGCTGGTCCAACTAAATCCTTGTGATTGGGTAGCACAAGTATTAACTATTAACAGATTTTAAAACCTATTTTCTAGCTGAACCAGTTGTGAGGAAGGAACTTCATAACCTGCCTGATGAGTCAGTTTTCATCTACTGTCTAGTAGGAGATAGAGCCTAGTAAGTACCTTTGAATGCTGACAAATGGGATGACTTTGGTGTATGGGTGGACTGGTGGTTAACCCACTGAAAAAACTGACTAAGCTGTCCTTTTCTGTAAGGAGTCAATCATTTTTTGAGGTCTTCACATCTCTGCCATAACCCATCTAGATGCTTGTTTTGAGAAGGGGGTTGGGAAGGTGTGAGGTAAAGGCGTTTGAATAATTTTGAAGCTATTTTAACTTCTAAATGCTGCTCTACAAGCTGTGCTTAATGCCTTCTTTCTTAACAGCTGGAAGGATCCCAACAATGAATTCAGGAAGAATCTGAAACTAACGGGAGTGCCTACACTACTTAAATACGGAACAGTAAGTGATTTGTTTTATGTTCTGGATCTACAGGCATTGAGATGGGGAGCTAGCAGGAATTTAGGGCTGTAAATTAATTAGTCTCAGAGCCCTCTCTTGTTCAAGGAGACCAGAGCATTCTGAACAGCTCTTCTGCTCCCTGAACTCAAACAGTTCCTCAAAAGAGAACCATTCTGCTTATTGTGTAATGTCTACAGTAACCATGCAGTAAAGAGAATATGTGCACTTGGCTCATAGTGCTTGAGGGGTTGAGAAACTTCTTAGATATATATTGTTAATGTTTCTCCTTTGCAGCTCCTCAACTTTTGAAAAATCCAAATGCTGAACTATGAGAGCCAAAATAGTTATGAGCAGTACACTCAACTCAGACTGCAGCTCAAGTTGTAACTTGTTAGTTAAATTAGCAGTTACTTTCTTAGAAATGCCTCTTCCAAGGCCAGAAAAACCCTCAGGAATGTGTCAGTTGTTACTACCTTTCTTGTTCCACCCCTATACCTCGCTCCCCAGGACAACAGTTGCTGGATGTGGCTAATGCTAGTATCTGTAAATGGCTCTTGGCTAAAACAGGTTTTTTAATTGTAACTTTTCCTTTCAGCCTCAGAAGCTGGTCGAAGAAGAATGTTTTAAAGCAGAGCTTGTTCGTATGTTGTTTACTGAAGACTAATGCCCTCACCAGTCAGTCATTAATGAAGATGGTAATCTCAGTTACTGCAATGTCCTCTCAAGGAATCACTGACCTTTGGTAAAACTTCCATGATTACTTTGGACTAGTCAAGATAAATGTCCTGAAATTCTGGGTCCAAGCTTTACACTAAAATCTTACAACAAAAAACTATATCTTTCCTTTAATGTCCAAATAAACTTCAGTTTGCAAACAACCTCTTTTCAAAGGAGCTGAGATTAGCCTGCACTTACTGAAGTGTAACTGACTGCAAAGTTATACTTACAGTGAGTAAGGAGGAAGGGGAGAAACAGAAAAACCTACTTCCTAAGCCTGACCACATAATTACTGAAACTGTTAAGACAAATTTTCAATGCCAAAGATGTTTAATGGCTTATCAGTTCAGTCCAAGTGTGATAACATGATGGCTGACAGCTGTAGTGTCACTGATCACATGTTAATGGTAAACACTGCTCCTACAAGGGCAAGAAGTACAGCACCAGAAATACATTTGAAAAATATGACAATTAAAAGCCCAGCAGCTGCCAAGAGCTATGTTCTTACAATGAAAAAACCATACAGGAACAAATGGCAAGTGCTTCTCCAGTACTCCTAGCAATGGCATGTTTCCCCATGCACCCTGTTCTTGTCACATGGAGTGTAAAGAGACTCCAGAGCAGGCACTGCTGCATGGGCAGAGGCCAGCATTCAAGGAAGGTAAGTTTAATGGAACAGAGCAAACAACGTTTGTTTCCTTCTCTATCCTGCAGAGTTTATCAGCACCTATCTCTGCTCTGCTCCTCAGACCTCACCCAGTACTCGTGAATTCTATCTGTACAATGTGCTGTAAGGAAAACTCTGCAAAACTTCCATCAACAATGACTACCAGGGAAACAGAAGTGACAAGTAATAGCTCAGCTTGGTTTCAAGAAGAAACTACATGATTTTGACTTTGTCTATCATCACTTCACCTTTGCTTGTCCCAGAGCTGTAAGCAGCAGGGAGTTCTCAGTGACACTTTAAGAAAAGGCTTCCTAGGAACAGCCTTTAGAGCTACACTTTTTTGTAGATTCTTAGTAAGTAACAAATATAGGGTTTGTTTTCAAAATCAAGAGGAATCAATAACTATTGTAGTAAAGCTCTTACAAAAAAAGCACTATAAAATAAGGTGTTTATTAGTCTTTAAAAAGAGTTGATAAAACAAAAACAACCCCAGTCACATGACAAATTCAAATAAAAGGAGGACACATCTAGAGCCGAACTTACACAAGGGTTCACTCCTCTACTTTAAATACTTCACTAACACAAAGTACACCTTCTCATCACTACTCCACGTGCTTTTCATTTTACAGAGGTGTTATTTTGTTGCTGCTGCTCTGCCAGTGCCTGCTGGAGGCGCATCCTTTTCCGTGAATAGTGCTGCCAGTGGAGGATCTGTTGCTCATCAATAAATTTGGCACACTGAGCATTGACCAGTTCTTTGCGGAAATGTTCATACTGGAGCAGCTCTAGCATATGCAAACATTGAGGATACCTGGGTTAAAAATAAACACACTTTAATACAGGTTTTTACAAGGAACACTAAATCTAGAGTCTCTAGTACTTCTTGGGTCATTATTTTAGTTTTGTCTCATATGTGCTTTACCCAAGTGTGAAACCACTTCAGCCTGCACACTGTGACTTGGTAACTGCAGCATCAGGCCAGGAAACAAGGAATCCAGTCCCTTAGTTCATAAATTAATAAATGCGCATTTCTGCTTGCTTAGAGTAGCTTCCCTAATGGCTTGGTTTGGTAGACCAAATCCATAGCAATTACAATGCCTGTTTCCAGAGCCCAATTAAAGGACATGACCAAAACCATTTTTCCAAAAACCAAAGGAATTTGCACACATGCAAAAGCACAAAATCACCCTTTGTCTCATGTAAGCATCAATAATGCAAATTTCATCTTAAAATGCCCTTACTGCTTTTTTACCCTAATGTTCAATTGTTTGATTTTAAACCAATCAAAAGTGCAGATTAAGGCTTTAAAGGAAGATTCTATGCAAAACTCATGAAACTTTTATAATTTTGCCCATTGCTGCTACACGTGAACTATTGGAAACAGGAAAATCTATATTACATATAACCATAATCTCGCATAATCTGTGTTGCAGGGAGGACAAAAGTAAGGTTACAGGCAAAAATGAAATCCTGACATGCTGCTGTACAGTGTGCAAAATGAGGTCAATGCCAAACCATTAAAATGCAGAAACTTAAGAGAATTTAGCACTTACTTCAGGTATTTTGCATATTCAGGTTCTTTCCAATAAAGTAAATACTTAAGGTAATTTACAAAAGCTTTATCTTTGAAGTAGCCTCTTTGTGCAAGAACTGAAATAAAATGACAAATAAGGAATTGTCAGTTACAGATGGGTGAAATAAATCTGCACTTGAAAAATTCACAGACAAAACTTTCATCATCTCATCAAATTTCAATAATTTATATTTGGCAAATAGAAAAACACACGGGAAAATATGATTTTTATGTCAAAATACCAGATTAATCTAATCTCTCTTAAAGTTTGCATCTTTCATTAAACAGAACAGCTTTTTGAGACAAGAAAATTTTGACTAGCATCAAAATTAGCACAGTTATGCATAGTACCTGAAACTGTTCACATTAGTAAAATTCTTTTTTCAGATAAAGGAATGCTGTTAACTTGACATTACTTTTTAACAACAGACTGGAAGTTGTTTTTTCTTCCTCCACCAAATAAATGATTTTTTTTTTGCATTCCAACCAACAAAAGACTTTGCATTAAAAAAAAATTACACCTGTTAAATTATTTACAGACTACCTTTATGCTGTGAAAAACCCTTTTCTTTGTTCAGCCCTCTCTCCGTATTTAACATTACCAGTAACAATAAACATCATTAAACTATATTTACTCCTCCGGATCCTGGTATTTACTTTAAGTACTCACAGTTGAGGTAATTTGGATTTGCCAGACATTGAACAAACTCCAGCTCCAACTGGAATCGAAGTCGATTTCCTGTATCATCTGATGCAATAAAAAAACCAGTAAGAGACCCACAGAACCGACAGAAAGTAATCGCGGCCGATGTGTCACCCAAAGCGGGCTGGGGGCGGCGGAGGCCCAGCACAGTGCGGGGCCGGGCGGGCCGGAGCGGGCAGGGGAGCGGCCCCGCGCCGCGCGCCGGCCTCGCC
>JAREIS010000566.1:0-119096 GCA_030060385.1 Muscicapa striata striata | reverse complement strand
TTTTTAAACAGATTTTTAAAGGAGGTTTTTGGAGTAATTTTGGAGTTTTTAAAGCGGCTTATGGTTTTTGGGGTTTTCATAGGGTTTTTTTGGCGGGTTTTAAAGGGGCTTTTTGAGGTTCTTTTTAGGGTTTTATTGTCGATGTTTTTTAAGGGCTCTTGGTTTTTGTTGCCTTTTTTTTTTATTTTTTGAGTGTTTTAAATGTTGTTTTAGGGTATTTTTAAGGGAATTTTAAAAGGTTGTGATTTATTTTTGTTTTTTTAATTATTATTATTATTATTTTGAGGTTTTTTGGGGGGTTTTTTTGGGAGTTTAGCCCAGTGCTGACCCTGCCCTCTCCCTGTCAGTCACCCTGGGGCCCTCCCCCAGCCCCGCCCCCAGCCCCACCCCTGACCCGGCTCCGCCCCCGCCCCTAACGCCACCTGCACATCCAGTGATTTCAAGGGTAAACCCAAAAGTAAGCCAACACTGACTAAATTCTAGCAGTTTCTTTGGTGCCAGAGAGCCAGATTGCTGCTCAGAGGCTTTGAGGGGTTGTGCCAGGAGGCTGCTGTGCCTGAGGAGTCTTGGGAAGCAGCCTGTGCTCAAGCAGAGGCTCAGCAAAGGCAAAGGCAGCACAGGGGGTGGCAGCAGCAGCAGCAGCAGCGGCGGCAGCAGCAGCGCCTGGCTGTGCTGGTGCCTGGCTGTGCTGGTGCAGGAGCTGAGCTCACAGCCCCACTCCCCCTGTGCTCCAGTGTGAAAAACACCGTGCAGTGTTTTGGGAGAATTAAAAGGTTTAATAAAAACACAATAGAAGACATACATAAAGCAAAGGGTTAAAACGGCCGGGTGCTTGGCATGCGGCCCGGAGCACACGCTGTTTTACAATCCATCCATTTTGTTACATATTCCTAGACCTTCATGCATTGTCAGCTGTTTTTGGGAACTGTTTAGCATGGACATTCCTTGGGTCTGCTTTTTTAGAGCATGTGTGTTTCTTGGCTTGTGGTTTTAATCCTCTCCTCATCCCTTTTGATTTGGGTGGGGGTCCCAGCCGGTGAGTGTTGATAATTGTTGTGTCAGCTGCGGGTCCCCATCGCCTGTTCACGGGCTGTTATCTTTGACTAAGTGGGTATTTTAAGCATCCTATCTCTAAAAACCTTATGTGTAACTTTTACTATTGACAAAGACTATATCCATACAGAAATGCTATTTTAACATTATACATATAGCATTTATCCCAATACTTGCAAAGAGCCAACAACATGTCATACATTTATAACACCAGCCTGGCACAGCTCTCTGAGGGCTCCAGGCTGGGCTGGGCTGGGCTGGGCTGCAGCCAGCTTGGCTTACAGCATTTCACTGAGGGTTTTATGGGGTTCCCTGGGACCAGGGGCAGTTCCCTTCCCCTGCCCCATGCCCCTGATCTGGGCTGGTTTACAATCCCTGCTGAAGTCAGTGTTTGGCTGTTGCCCGGTGACAGCTCAAACAGGCCTCACCCCGGGCCTGGCTGCAGCGCCGCACTCCCTGCCTGGGGCGGGGAGCAGAGCTGGTGCCAGCGCGGAGGAAATGAGATCTGCAGCTCCCCAGGACACCCCAGAGCTCTGGGGGAACATTCCTGACCCACAGCTCTGCAGAGCCTGTTCCTGACCCACAGCCCTGCAGGGCCCTGTCCTGACCCACAGCTCTGCAGGGCCCTGTCCTGACCCACAGCCCTGCAGAGCCCTCCCCTGACCCACAGCTCTGCAGGGCCCTGTCCTGACCCACAGCCCTGCAGGGCCCTGTCCTGACCCACAGCCCTGGTAGAGCCCTGTCCTGACCCACAGCCCTGCAGGGCCCTCCTGACCCACAGCTCTGCAGGGCCTGTCCTGACTCCACAGCCCTGCAGAGAGAGCCTGGCCGGGGAACATTCCTGACCCACAGCTCTGCAGAGCCTGTTCCTGACCCACAGCCCTGCAGGGCCCTGTCCTGACCCACAGCTCTGCAGAGCCTGTTCCTGACCCACAGCCCTGCAGAGCCTGTTCCTGACCCACAGCCCTGCAGGGCCCTGTCCTGACCCACAGCCCTGCAGAGCCTGTTCCTGACCCACAGTTCTGCAGAGCCCTCCCCTGACCCACAGCCCTGCAGAGCCTGTTCCTGACCCACAGCCCTGCAGGGCCCTGTCCTGACCCACAGCCCTCCTGGGCCTTCTCTGAGCCACAGCACCAGAACCCTGAGGCACCAGAACCCTGAGGTACCAGAATTCTGAGGAACCAGAACCCTGAGGTACCAGAACCTCCTTTGTGCTGGGAGATGAAACTGCTCCTCCCATGAATCTGGGTGCCCAGTGCCAAGTTTAGACACAGTCTAGACGCAGCAGGGTATTTATAACCTTGGCACACAGCGTGGCAGTCAGTGGGGTATAAACAACATTCAAAAACCATGATGCACAAAGTTATTTATACATCAAAGTGCTGAGGGCAGGTACCACAGCCCCCAGGCAGGTGAGATCTAACCCAGTCCTGAGCTCCACTGACCCATCTCACTGGGAGCTTCCAGTATTCAAGAATAAATTTATTTTTACCAATTGCCACAAGAAATTAAAATGAGTGAGGAGCAGCTTAAAGGCTCAGCCATTACCTGAGATGAAGGCAAATCTCCTTTCTATCCCAACAGCAAAAACATCCATGTTCAGCAGGTGAAGTTCACAATGGAGCTCTGCTGGCAGCAGCCCTGTCCCAGGTGTAAGAAGTAACTAATTCATGGCAGTAACACCAGTCAGGTCTCTGCTGCCTCTCAGATTCAGGAGAACACAAGTGCAGTGAGCTGCAGCTGCAGCTGCCCAGGCAGGAGGCAGTGAGGCATTCCTGAATAATCAGCCTCTGAATCTCCTTGCAATTAATTAAATTTAATGCAGCAGAGATGCAGTCCACTGTTCAGCAAGGTTTGGGTGACATTGTCCTGAGCTGACCATGCAGATGAAGATCTAGCTGAGCAAACAGAAGAATTGCAGAATGATTTGTTCCAGAATATTGGCCTGTTTATGGGTAAAGCTGATCTCCTTGGTCTCTTGGACTGAAGTGGGATGGAAGCACATTTGTTTTTCTGCTGGGAGCTGGAGCTCTCAGCCAGCTCTGCCTTCCTTGTGGAAACCATCCATGGAGTGGGACCACGAGATGATTTTATTTCCATCTTGGCCTCGGTATAGGAATCAGGTGAGAGCTTTAGGTGCTCTCACAGTGGCTCTCTGCTGTGTTATCAGCCTGGCTGAGTCTGCCTGGTGGCCACTGCTGTCCCCTGAGACAAGGACAGCCTGGGGGACAGGCAGGCAGAGATGGCATCAGCCCCTGATAACAGGGTGAAGGAAGTTTCCATGTCACATCTTCCTTCAGCCCTCCAGGGCAAGGAGTGTCACATCAAGAGCCTGCACAGGATGCTCTCCCCTCTCCCCTCTGGTGTTGCCACACAGATTTGGTTTTGGGTTTCTGCCTCTGGGAAGGGAGAACTGGTTCTGCAGCTCACGGTGGGGGGAGCAGCAGGGGAAGAGTGAGGCTGGGCTCGTGTGGCAATAAATTCCCATCCGTGTCCTTTGTGTGACTTACATGGCATGAGACACCTCAACCTTCCACCCGGAAAGAAATTTTTACAGCCATAATTGGCTGTAATGATAGCTTGCAGAAACACTCTGCTTTCTCCTGGGAATCCCACGCACCGGGCAAACCCAGCCCTGAGCACAGAGGTGTCACTGTCACCCAGAGATGGATTACCCCTGCAGAAAGTCCCTGCCCAAATATTAGCTCATCCCAGAAGTCAGAGAGAGGTCAAGGAGCCGAGTCCTGCAGTGCAGTCACTGGGGCAGTGTCCCCTGTCCCCAGCAGCTCCTGGAGGATGCCAGGGCTGTGTTCCAGGGCTCTTTTCTGCACAGTGAATGTACCTTGGAGGGAGCAGCACAGCCCAGGAATTTACAGACCCTGAAAACCTCCTGGGGGAGGTGAGGTGGCTGCCAGCACCCAGGTTTGGTTTGGGTTTGTCAGCACAGCCTCTCCCCGTGCCCATACCTGTGAGCTGGCAGGATTTACATCAGCCCAGCACTTGGACTGGGACAGAAAGAAGTGACCAGCACAGGGAGCCAAGCTGAGGAACCCTGCACAGGATGGGGCAGCACAAGGGTCCTGTCTCTGATTTTTCATCTGTGTTCTGCTGGACCACAGCTCCCCTCACAGAGCAGAGGGCTCTTGGCAATTCCTGTTGCAAACCCCACCACTTGTGAGCTGATTTCTCCGTGTTTGGTGTGCAGACACTGCCCTGGCCTCGTGATAAGGGCTCACTGTGGAGCAGTTATAAATAGCCATAGACACGGGCCACTGGGTCTGAGTACTCACAGCAAATGTGTCAGCCAAAGTTCTTCCATCAGGAAACTGCATTTCCCACCCTTTGTCTGTCTCACACCCTCCTCCCTTCCTAGAGCTAGCTGAGGTATTAACTCCTCCATCTCCAAACTGATTTCCTCTCCAGCTCCCACTGCAGTCTGGCAAGGAGGCAGCGAGGTGCAGACACTCACCTTGGTGAGGACATCCTTCATTGGGCTCCTCTCCTGCCCTGACACCAATTTTTGGGAAGTGCACTCTGGCAGCACAGGGAGCTGCCCTTGTGACAATAATGAGTGTCATTTAAGCAATGGAGAAGCTGCAGCCAGGTTGTAGCAGTGAGTCAGAGCAGGCAGAAGTGAACAAGGGATGGGAATTGACAGCACTGAGCTGCTCAGGACAAAGTGCCCAGCTCTGGGGAGAGGATTGACCAGAGGCAGCAGAGGATGCACTCAGGACAGGGCAGTGCTTGAGTGTCCCTTGGCCACAGACCATGGGAATCTCAGCTGGGGACACAAAACTGACCTCAGGCCAATTTTAGGTGGCAGTGAAAGGGCTGGAAAGGTAAGGATGCTATTCCCAAAGAGACAGCTAAGATTGCAGAGAAATTAATGTTGCACAATGTCTCCTATAGACACCCAGGGGCAGGTGAAAGGCAGGGCAGGGTTGTTTTTCCCTGAAGGATCTATGCTGGCTGTTCTCAGAAGTTACTGAGCAGAAGACTCAATTACACAAGCTCCTAATATAGCAAGTTCTATGATCACGGGCTATGCTTTTATAAATTTTGAGTCATCCATTTGTCCACTACTAATGGTAAAGCTCTTTACTCTGTGGAAACTCTTCCTACTAGAGATTGAACTGACTCAAGGGAGCATTTATTTTGGGAGACTGTCCTTTAAAAAGAAAACAGGGTGAAAAAAACCCCCCAGCTCTGAGCACTATTCACGTTTATTCACGTCTCAACTGAACTTAAGCTTCCTGTGCAGACAGAGCAAGGCAGAAACCAGGCAACACCCAAAGCCAGAGGCACCAGGGGCACCCTGTGGTGGAGGAGAGCTCTGGGCTGCAATTCAGGAGCCTGTGGCTCAGTTCCCACCTCTGCCCTGCCTTTTGCTGCCATTCAGGGAGTCAATTCTCTGCTCTCTGCCTCAGTTTCCCTGCCCTGTGACAGGCAATGCTCACATTTTTAGGGCTCTGGTGTTAAATATCAGCTAATTCAGCCTCAGCTTATTCCCTTCCCAATGCTTTTACTGCACTTCATTCCCTCTAAAGGATCCTGCACTTCCAACACTTTTCCTTAGAATAAAAGGGGGAAAAAGAAGTATACGAATATGTAAACAAACCACAGCTCCATCAGCCAGGAAGAAAAACCAAAAAAATGCAGACAAAGAGCCTTGTTTGGCTAGGTGACATCCTGCCCAGCAAATTCCTGCTTGCCCAAGATGTGCACAGAGCAGCTCTGTGTGCCCCAGGGAGAGGGTGCTCAGTTTGGGGGCAGGGGGAGATGGAAACCACCCAGAAACCAACTCCTGCAGCTGGGGAGAGGGGAAGGGTGACCCCAACACGGGCAGAGCTCTGTGCTTCTGGTTCTGTCTGTGGCACCCCGAGCTGTGTGGTTTCAGATCCTGTCTGCCTGAAAGACAGAGGGAGGGGAAAAAAGAGAACAACCTAACCCCAAATCTCTTTAAAGGAAGTCAGAGGCCAGATGTTCCTTGCTTCCTGCCACAGCTGGGGCTGTGGTTGCCCTGTCTGGAGCTCAGATGTGAGGCTGAGACTGCACTGGGAGCTCCCCAGCAGCACCTGGCAGCTCAGCCTGCACAGCCTGGGGAGCTGCTGCTGCCTGATGTGGCTGGAGAGCACAAAAGGGGCTCCCCCCTCAAAACGTCAGACAGGTAGGCATGAAACTAGTGAAAGAAAAAGAAAGTGTGCTTTGGACTGGTGTAAAAAAAAAAAATGTTAAAAAACATTGCTCCTTTCAGCCCTTTGTTCTGAGGCACTAGGAGGACTTAAAGACATTTGTATAGGAGAAGGAAAGGTGCCTCTTGGGTCTGCCTTTATAGGTGGCCAGTAGCTTTGACATAGAAATGATGTTCCCCTTTCCACCCAAATGAAATATTTTTGGCAGAAGAGAAAATGAAATCATTCCCCACAGCCTGCCCAGCCATCCCTTTTCTGTCTTGTTTTGCTCCACACCAACGTTCTGTTCTCACTCCCTTTTGTGATGCAGGTGAGTGAAAGAACCACGTTTCAGTGAGAGAAAACACAAATGTGTGTGTTTTGGTGTGGTGTGGAGCAATGAGAAGGGATTTCTTCCAAAGCTGGGAAGCTTCCTATTGGCACAATGTGCTGTGCTAGGGAATGCTCCAGAAGCTGGGAGGGTGTGCAGGGCCAGCCATGGAGTGGGTGCATTCACTAAATACCCTGATATTGAATCCTGTTCCTTCACACTGCTCCTCTCTAACTGCCTGCATACAACAAAACAAAACAAAGAAATACATTTGTCTCTACTCCAGAGAAGCAATTGAGAGCAGGCAGAGCAGCACGTGGAGCAGAGCAGCTGCAGGGCAGATTTTGGCCACTGCTGAGCAAGTGGAGAGTGTCAGATGGGCCAGCAGGCAGCACATGGTAAAAGTGCTCCCAGGTCTGCTGGGAGCAGAGTGAGAGCAATCCCCAGCAGCAGGAGGGGCTGGGCAAGGCTGCAGTGAAGAGGAACCAGGAGCAGGACATATACAATTTATCTAGAATATTGACAAGCTTAATAAACCATATTAGTTCTTGCCCTGAAGGTGGAAAAATATCTTTTTCTCTTTTTCTATTTCTTTCTCTTTTTCTTTTTTTCTTTTTCTTTTTCTTTTTTTCTTTCTCTTTTTCTTTTTTCTCTTTGTCTTTTTTTTTTTTCTTGAAAACACAAAAGAGATGAGCAATTGAAAGAGTCACCAGCATAGTTCACTGCCTCTTTAGAAAGGCCTGGTGGGATCCCAGCCAGTGAGGGAAAAGGGAGATGAAGAGCACTGAGCCAAGGGGAGAGAGAGAGCTCTGGCACAAGGGTGGCAAAACATCCATCCCTTGTCTGCCAGGAGGGCAAAGAAAACCAAAAAAAGGAAAAGAGGGGGAAAAAAATTAAGGAAAAGAGGGGGAAAAAAATTAAGGGAAAGAGGGGGAGAGAAAGAGAGAGGGAGGGAAGAGCAGCCCAGCGTGGCTGGAATAACTCAGCTCCCTGCAGCCTGTCCAGCACAGCCCTGGGTCATAAAACACCTCTCACATCCCTGTGGTTTGTGCTGCTAGGAGACAAGGTACAAAACACAGCACTCTGCAAACCTTCTATTCCCCCTCAGACCCAGAGTTCATCTGAAGAATTTGCATCACCTCATTAGAACCAAGCTTTAAAATAATCAAAAATAGTAAAGCAGGGAAAAAAAAATAATGAATAGCCTCCTTTCCTTTCTCTGCCCCCTTTTTTGGGATTTTAGTCACCATAAAACTTGAAAAGCACCTTTCTGACTCTTTGCAGACAGTTTCCACACAGAGGCTCTGCTGGCAGCTCTAACACAGCACACGTGGGGCTCCATCACTTGCCCAGGTGTGCCCAGCCAGGTGTGCCCTGTCCTCCCTCCAAGAGCACAGAGAGAGGAGACCCCAGCTGCTGTGCCACTCTGGGGCTCTTTTTCTGCACAGAGAATGGGGAGCCAGTCTTTGCTACCTGCTCTCACCTTCCAGAAAGGCTGAAAGGGACAGACGTTTTTCTACAAGAATGAAAAAACCAACACCCAGGCCTTTGTATATATTAAAAAAAACAACCAAACCAAAACAACAATAACAAAAAAAAACAACCAACCAAACAAAAAAATCCAAATCTTTTCCTTGTCTCAACTCCAGTGAAAAAAATCTCTTCTGGGTTATCTCACACTTATTCCAGGGTTTATATCTAAAAGATTCTTAGATTCCAGTTCTTGTCCTGGATTTTGCAACCTAAGCTGTATCCTAGCAAAATGATGCTAATCCAGAGTTTTGTGTCATGCCCATGCTGCCAGAGCAGGCTCCAGGGGTGCACATGGAGCACTCAAAGCTTTACACAGAATGGCTGCTCCAAAAATTCCTTGAGACCGAGGAAGGGCCAAGGAAAGGCCCCTGCAGAGCCCAGAAACTGAAAACTTTGTGCTCCCCAAAATGCTGCTGGGGGAAGCAGGGCTGAGAAGGGAATTTGGAATTTCTTGCCTTGGCTGATTTATGGCTGCCTTGGCTCCCAGGCAGCTGGAATCCCCCAGGCCTGGGAGAAGCTGTGGAAGTAAAATGCTGAGGAAGTTCCACATCCTCCAGGAGAGTTGAGGCAAAACAAAGTGCAGGCTTTATAAACACAGCCTGTGTACCCTGCTAAAAGAGGCTCTTTCTGCTGAGTTTTGGCTTTGTGTCTCATGCTGCTGGCCAGAAAGGCTGCTTGGGAGCAGGAATTTGGGGATTTCTTAAAAATGACAGTATTGGAAAAAACGTTGAAATGTTGATGTTTCCCACCAAAAGAAAGTTTTGGTTTCTTTTTCTGGTCAGGATCCATCAAACTCTATCACTTTCCTTCTTTTAAAATAATATCCACATTCAATATGATTGTGTGAGCGTGGTTCTTCCAGAGTTTAAAAGGGAACATGAAAATTTTATGGATTACATATCTGCACCTTGCTTTGTCAAGAGAGAATCAACCACCAAAAACTTTTTAAGCTTTGTAATTTTCTTTCTGTTCTTTTCTTTTTTTTTTTTTTTTCCCCTGATCTGCTTCTTCAGCCTGTGGGGCACTTCAGCATCAGCTCTGCCATCAGGAAGAGATCAGGACATGCTTTAAGTGAGGATGGATGTTTTCTCTAATGGCATCAGTGAAGGAAATGTAAGAGGAGCATCTCTGCCAAGGGAGAGCAGCCCAGGGCAGTGCTGCACAGCTGCAACAAAGAACAGGAGCTGCAGGAAACTTCTCCTTGCCCCAGGAAAATCCAGCTGAAGATCCATGCAGTGAAAGTCATGAGAGGCATAAAAATGGTTTTTGTGAAACCTAGGAGATGCACCAGGTAACTTGAACTCCATCCCCCTGCTCCTTACCTGAAATATTTACATTTCTGGGACACCAAGGTCCCCTGGCATGGCCCCAGCTCAATTCCATCCAAGAGGTGGCAAAGGAGGTGAGAACTGTGCAGTGCCTGCTTCTCCTGCCAGTCTCTCTCAATTAATTGGACAAGAGAAGGAAGGAAAAAAAACCCCAAAGCCCCAAGACTTTTTATTTATGATCATGTTCATGGGCCACTCTTTGTCTAGACAGCTGGTATTAGCATCTGAAGCTGTCCTGGAATCTAAAACACCATTTATCTACAGGGGAAACAAAGCCCTGGATTAAACAGTCCATGAAAATAATCTGGGAATTGACACAGGGCCCAAGGAGAGCAAAGGTAACAAGATCTGGAGCAGGCAGGCATCTCTGTTTGTCCTGGCTGCAGGGATGTTTTCCCAGAAAACCAAACAAAACAAAACAACTTCTCCTTCCCATTAACACCCCCCTCCCCCCCCCAAAAAAAAATGCTTTGGCTTCAGGAGAGAGTTTCCTTTTGCTGCTTCTCCTCCCACCTTTGTCTGATTGCTTTAAGCACATCCCCATCCACCACCCAGGGCAGAGAATTTCCAAACAGAACTGACTGAGAAGGGGGACAGGAGAGGGGCAGCTCCTCCTGCCAAGGGTGTCCTTGGAGCTGAGAGCTGCTCTGTTTTCCTGCAGAGAGCTCTGGCTGCTCAGGAGTGCTGAAACCTTCAGTTCTACCTCACTAGAGCCCAATGTGGCCTTTTCTCATGGAGCCATTCTGGCAGACCCTAAATGGATGGAGTCTAAATGAATCATTCTTAATGAAACACTAATTACACTAATTACAGTTGGTGGTCCCATTCTAACATTTAATCCAAGGAAATCTGACATTTCAATCTAATGCAGGCAGCAAAGGTGAAACAAAAGGTCAGTGCTAGATTGGGAGGAGGGCTTAAAGCAAGAGACAGCAAAAATAAAATGTCACTGAATTTAGGTGCTTCTCTTTAAAATCAGCTTTTCCAGCTCCATGGATGGTCTGGAAGCAAAGCTGCACCCCCAGAGCAGGGGGCTCAGTCCAGCTGTGATCCAGCTGTGATCCAGAGCTCACACAGCCCACTGCAAACTGCTGGGTTCCAAAATTCACCCAGCAGCCAGGCCAGGCATGAAATCCCTTCTCTTGTGCTTTGTTTAGAGGCTTTAGTAGTGCAAAGAACAGGACTGTGAGTTCCAAGCTGGTGCTCAGCCTCTTTCCCCTTGGCTCTCTGCAATCTTTGGAGCCTCTGCCACTTTTATCCAGTTTGGGTTTTTTGTTTGTTTGTTTTTAAATCCAGTTTCCTCATGGTCACTCTCTGTAGGGAACAGCTGAGTTTTGGCTCAGACTCAATTTACTGCACCATGGTCCTGACTCAAGATGGCCAAACTTGTCATAGTGAGATCAGAGTCTGAAAAGACAAATTCCAAAGTGCAAAGAGGAAAGGATGTTTTCTTTTCTGCTGGACAAAACACAACTTTTCTGGCAGTCCCAGGCAGGACAGTCTGTCCATTTGGCAATACCCTGGACGTGCACAGGGTGTTTTCACAGCAGCCTGGGCTGATTACTCAATCTCTCTCCAGGAGAATTTGGCAAGGGAGATGTTGGAGAGGATTTAGAAAGAGCAGAGCCTGCAGTGAGCTGCTCCTCTCACACAACTTCAGCACCATTTGGAGCCACTGACCACTGGGAAAAGAAAATCACCCAAAGAAAATCACCAAAGACAATCACCCCCAAAAAAATCACCCAAAGAAAATCCCCCCAGTGCTGCTGCCCTGAGATGCTGCAGGCTCAGGTGCCCCAGACCTTTATCCCAACCAGCCCCAAGCCAAACCCTCCCCTCTCTTCCCAATTAAGGTTCTGAACCTTTGCCAAAGGCATCTGGTAAAAGATTCACATGTCAAAGGCTTTTCCTGACCAACAATCTCTTTGCTCTGGCTTCTCCCAGAGCTAGAGCTTCTCTTGATTGTGCACCCCCCTGAAAACACTTCTAACACCCATCTGGGGAGATAGGGTTTGATGCTGGTTTTAATTTCTTCTAAACTGCAAGGTAAACTTACTGGGAAATGAATCATAGCTTGTCTTGGGATTCTCATGCTTGTTTAGGTTGCAAACACCCCACCTGTTTGACCAAAATATTATTTTATTTGCCTTTGCTGCTTGCAGAGAAAGATACACCCCTTGTGCTTACTGAGAATTCTTGTGATTAGTGCCAGTGCCAGGCAGCTTGAGAGAGGAAAACTATTCTATTCTAGTGAGGGCCATGGTCAGTTTAATGATGAAGTTCAGAACACAAACACAAACACAAACACAAGGGATCCCAGCTGCAGCCACAAGGCTCTGCTGGGGATGTCAGGAACCTCCAGGATCCACATTCCAGACCCCAGATGTGCCAGCCCAGCTCAGCTTCTCAGGGTGGGCTCCTGTCCTGGCTCTCATCCTTTTAAACTTCAGGGTTATTTGCATTCCTCCATTTTTCAAATGCAAATAAACCAGTCAGATTGCATATGAAGAATCACCTTCTTTCTAATAAAAAGGATCTTACCAGACAGCACTTCACTCTGCAATAGGCAGCTGGCATCTCTGGGAGCATTAATTGAAAAAAACATTGGTATTTATCCAAGTAGGATGCATCATAAAGACCTTGAGTGGTGACTCTTCCAGGTTTTCCTTTACAATCAGGTGTAAATGTAATTTCTGGCATTCTGTAAATCTGATTTTCACTCTGTAACTCCCTATTGTGCAGCACAGTTTCAGTCAGGTCTCATTTAACTCCATTTCACAAAGAGCTGGTGTGAAACACCCCCCAGCTCCCTGGTGGGAGGGTTTCTGTGTCAGTGGTGTTACAAACACCAAGAACTCCTCAACTCCTGAAATCTCTGCACTCTCCATACCAGGTCAGAATGAAAAATGTCCAAGTGTCAACCTCAGTGATCAAATTTCCTCCCTTGTCTGCTTGACTCCCTGTGCTCCCCTGGGTTTCCAGAAAGCTCATTAAACAAAACAAACCTTCAGAGAGGAGGTTTGACATGATTAACTACCTTTGCTGGTAATGTGTGCAACCCACCCAGGTGTCTAGACAGTTTGAAAAATACAGATCATATTCAGGAGGAACAGCTGGTACTCCTCACATCCCTCTGCTCAGATTAAGTAGAAATAGACCTTATCAATAGGAGGTGGTTCTCTTCCAAAGAAAACATCCAGCCTGGGGCAGGAAATTAAGTTACTGCTTTGGTGGATGGCACTTTACCTGCAGCCCACCAGAAAATTCTGCACTCTCAAAGGTCCTGTTTTGAGAAAAGTGAGAGGACAAAGAGTTCAGACCTGTTTCCATTGAGGGAAACCTTCAATATTTTATCATAAAAGGCAAAAAAAAAAAAAAAAAAATCACCACCTGTGTCTTACCAGATTCCAGTTTAGGCTGGTGGTTTTTGCCTGCCCATGTACTTTTAAAGGAATTAAGTTGGAGAACCTGTTTGCTTGTGCAGGCTTTAGACAAAAATTTTGTAGGTGTTCCTAAATAATGGCTTGATAAGAGATTCTGAGAGGGAAGAGGGCCAGGCTCTGGTAAGAACAGGCATTACAGGTGCTCTCTACAAGGTTACCCAAAATTGGCTCCTCTGGCTTGGCCCACCCAAGCAGCAGAGCTGCCCCTGGGCACGGAGCAGGCACAGGTGATGGCAGAGGCAGTGCCAGGTGCACAAAAAGGGTGCACAGGACTCCTCTGGTTATTAAAAGG
The DNA here is from genome assembly GCA_030060385.1 of Muscicapa striata striata. Classification (NCBI taxonomy): domain Eukaryota; kingdom Metazoa; phylum Chordata; class Aves; order Passeriformes; family Muscicapidae; genus Muscicapa; species Muscicapa striata. Next base: position 105,945 of record JAREIS010000566.1, on the reverse strand, counting down.
TGGGAGTGGAAAGCTGCAGGTTCAACCCACTGAATGAGGGCTCTGGCCCAGGGTGCCCCAGGGATTTCCAGGAGTGTGAGTGGGGCAGCAGCACAGAAAGCCAAGGGGGTGCCTGCAAGGATGGCAGAAATGGGACAGCTCCCAGTTCAGATTTCACACAAACAATGCAAACAGGCAAACACCAAGGAGGTCCCAAGGCACTCCCTGCTCAGCAGGTGTCTCTCCTCTGATTGACTCAAACTTGTCCCAGCTCAGAAAAATCCACAAACTCTTTGCCCCACTTCATTGTGTTTGAGGATTTACCATCCCTCTTATGGGGGGGGAATAAGATTTATAACTCATAATTTATAAATTCCAGTCCAAGAGGCTGCCCAAGCCCTGAACTGTGGCTGCTCATCAAGAGCTCAATTCAGGCCATGAGTGATTTATTGTGAGGCTGTAAATCCTTAACTTCCACCCAGCCCCATGTGAGCAGGAGAATGGGGCTGCTCTGAGCTGGCCCCAGCAGGTCAGGGGTGACAGAGCCTGGCAGAGGTGGCAGAGGAGACAGAGGTGACAGAGCCTGGCAGGAGTGACAGAACCTGGCAGGGGTGACAGAGGTGATAGAGGTGACAAAGACTGGTAGAGGTGACAGAGGTGGCAGAGCCTGGCAGAGGTGACAGAGGTGACAGAGGTGACAGGCAGGCTGGCAGTGACACAGCCAGAGTTTACCTGCCCTGGCAGGTGAGGGTGGGGAAGCAGCCCCAGGGATGGCCCAGAACAGAAAGCACAGGCAGCCTCAGCACGGGCTGGGAAGAGCAAACTGCAGAACACGAGGCAGACAAAACATCTGGCAGCTGCTGCAAATAGTTCTGTGTCTGCAGGGCAGACAAGCCTGCAACAGTTTCGAATGAAAACATGTGCAGAGGCAGGATCAGCCTCAGTGTGTTCTGTGCAAGCACTGAATGAGTTTTGCTCCTTTCAGCACTGCTCTGTAAGCCAAGAGAGGCTCTGCTTTGGGTTAGGTTTTTAATTTTAATAAACTTTGCTAAATAAATTACTAGATTTCCTTCTCCAGTCAAATGCAGCTTTGGCATTAGATCAGCAGCATTAGCTGTGCATGGGAAGCGTGTGGGAGAGAAGAGGGGCAGTGCTAGGAACTGTTTTTAATAATTGTCTTACCTTCTGCAGGAGAAAAGGTGTGAGTGCCAAAATAAGTTCTTAAAAGTGTGACGCACGTTCTTTCGAGTTCCCACATCTCGGGCCCAGGGAAAACTGCCTTGATCTGGCAGAGGATTGCCAGGTACAGACTGTGGCTGGGCTCCAGCAGGGAAGTTGTTTGAGCTCAGAAATAAATCCTCAGTCCTGCAGACAAAGGAGAGAATTGGAAATCGTTCTCCCCCCTCTGAGTTTTCCTGTCCTGTCATTGTCCCAGCCTGGATGAGGATGCTCAGGGCCAGCTTTGTGCACCCAGGACAGGTTTCCCTTTTGAGGAGCAGGCAGGGCTGCCAGGGGAGGATGAGACATTTCCTTATCAGCCTCCCAACTCCTGCACTGAACACTTCCCCCCTTGCACGTTTTTCTAGACACAAATTACTTCCACAAAGCCTCAGCTCACAGGAAGAAACAAAAGCTACTGCAGTGCTTGTCCATGTCAGGAAAATCAATCCACAAACACCAGAGGTTTATGTCCAAAAAGGAGACAGAGGTGTCCTTTCTGCTTTATTCGAATAAAGGGAGAGACCATGGGGCATTCCCCTGGGATCTCTTGAATTTTTGGAGGACTCACCTCCCTTTTTATCCTAATTTCCCTCTTTCCCCATTTCTGAGGTACTTGAGAGGAACAGACTTCCCAAACACCTGATACCTGAGATTCCCCTCTAATGCATAACCCTCCCTTTTAATTTTTAATTTTTACAGAATTCATATTTCCCCCCCATTGATTCTTTCATCTTCCAATATCCAATTTCATTTCTCAGCAAACCTTCAGTTTGTTTGCAAATCTCTTTTCCCATTCATCAATCAGTGGAATCCATCCCATTGTTTCTTTTATCTCTCACTGCTGGTTTTATCTAGCAGCAGACCCACAGCTCATTTGTAAAGACAAATCCGACATTCCTCTCATCCAGAGCAGCAGGATGCCAAAGTTCTGCAGCTCAGGCAGGGCCAGGAGCCTCCCAAAACCTCGGAGAGCTCGATGTGCTGAGCCTGGTGAGTCAGCAGCAGCAGCAGCAGCAGCAGGAGGAGGGTGAGATGCTGCCAGGGCAGCAGGGTTGGCTCCCAAGGCAGCCCTGAGCAGCAGAACCTGCAGCTTTCACTCCCCAGGGCTGGGATGGAGGCAGGAAGGGCAGGGGAGCAGAGCCCCACCGATTTATTAGGATTTATTGCTGATCTGTGATATCATTTGTTGACTCCAGCAGGTCCAGTCCCCAAGCCATGGCTTCCTGCCCCGTTGCCATGGCCCTGTACATAAACACTGCAGCTCCAGCCCCAGCAGCTCACTTGTTTCAAATATTCCATGCAGCTGGAACACGAGGCTGTTTGGGTGTCTGGAGCTGAGCATGAACAAATTCCTGAGTTTTCTGCACCTCCTGCACCCTCCAGCCTCGGGCAGAAAGAGGCACAAACCAGAATTCACTGTAGTCCTGTGCAGCAAACCACAGCTGCCATTGCTGACTGTGCTGGATGTCAGAGCTCAGCATCTACAAACCCTCATTGTAGCAATTTGGGCTTTTTTCCACATGTAAGAGACACCCAAAAGTTAAAAATAAAAATCTTGTCCTGACTGGAGGCAAGAGGCAAGAACCCACTTGCCTTTTTTTGAGCCCTCCCTCCCCACTGCCCTCAGAAGGCAGCTCTCAGGCTGGAGTGAGCTGATTAAAGATTTGGGTTCTCACAGAATTTGGTGGCTGCAGGGAGGGCAGAGGTGTGTGCACACGGGGAGGATCTGGAGCCTTCATCACCAGGGACAGAAGCATCACCACAGTGGGAGAGGCTGAGCCTCAGTGCTGTGCAAACAGCTCTGGAATCAGCTGAAACCCAAAATTCCACCAGGAACCCACAGCTGGAGCAGCACAGGCCACAGCTCTGAGGCAGCTGAACACACTCAGGTGACCACCCCTCACCCCTGCCCTCACCTTTCAGGTGCCAGCTCTAAACTGTTTTTTTTTCCAAGCAGAGATAAGGCCATGAGAGCTCTTGCTCTGCCTGTCCGGGCAGAATTCTTGGGAATAATCACTGCTCATGTGGAAACAGAGTACAAAGAAATCTGAGCATTCCATGCAAATAAAACTTATCATCAAGTAATATTTAATAAAGTTTATTAGGTTACTATTATCTACAGTCATAAAATAGAAATAATTTTAAACTGTACAAAGTAATGTCCTGGTGAAGTGAGGAGAGATGGAGATGGGGGAGCACAAAGAGCATTGGAAGTAGGGAGAACACAGCTCCTTCCCTGCAGTTCTGGAAGACACTGGTTCAAGTTGAAGGCAACCAAGTAGGGCTCCACACACTGAATTTTGTGTCCCACCCTGCAACAGAAACTAGTACAAACCCCTACAGTGAAAAAAACCTTATATAATATTAGAATAAAAAAAGGGGCACTCACACCCCACCCAGTCTTGGCACCAACTCTGTGCTTTAAAAAATATACTATGCAAGTAGTTTATTTTCAAAAAGGTACCCTACAGCAGCTGTTTAAAACATGTTCTTATACATACACCACAAATATATATATTAACATTTTCAACAACTAAACTCATTTGTACCTACACAAAACCGAAGGGATAACTCAAAAGCAAAAAAACAAAACAAAACAAAAAAACAAAACAAAACCAAACCAACAATCACACAAACATTTTTCAAGGAAAAAACACAAAGAAATGTGCAAAATAACCCCAGAAAGGCAGCATAGTAACCTGTGGAGAGGTCAAGAGAGCAGCTCCTGCTGATAAAGGAGTGTCATCCTCTTTACTTGGCTACTGAGGATCTATTTGGGATGTGCTGATTGTGCCTGAATTGCTCGTCCTGGTTATTGCAGCTCCCTCCTGCTCCCAGCTCTGGGCAGGTTCAGTTTCCTCCTGCTGTGCCTGAGATCACCCCTGGCCCCTTTAATCCCCTCTGGGCTCCAGCTGGTGGCACCAGTGCAGCCACACTGGGAGCTCTCCTCTCCTCTCCTCTGGACAAGCCCCAGCCCAGCCCAGAGAACCATTCCTGCTGCAGTTCAGTGCAGGTGAAGCTGCTCTGTGCCTGGGTTTGGATGGATTGAAGCAGCTTCTCCAAGGAGAATGCCCTGGCAGTGCCATTACAGGAACAGGAACGTTTCCCTAAAGCCTCAGCAGGGACAGGGCAGAGCTTGGGGACAGCACCTGCAGCTGAGGGACAAAGATCCCACCCTGCTGCACCCCTGGGTGTCCTGCCCTGGCCCACAGCACCAGCAATCCCAGGGCACAAGTGCAGGGCTCAGGCAGGAAGGAGCAAAACCAGCCCAGCCAAAGGCAGCAGGAGGAGGCAGAGCAGAGGAGGGAGCAGGAGAAGCAAGGTGAGAAACAAGCAGGAGCCCCAGCACAGACACAGCCACCAGCAACACAACCACCTCCTCCAAATTAACAATGTCCTGGTGCTGGACAGGCTCCTGGTTTTGGTATTTCAGGGCTTGGGCTTGTACTTTTTATTTTTTGGCTTTGAAAAACTCATCAATTAATTCTTTATGGTATTCCAGACTCTTTCCAACTCTGCTGGCCATCCTGAGCCTTTCCATTCTTAGGACCTGGTCTTGACATTTCAATCCCTAATGCCTCCTCTTTCCCCAAATTATGTTTTTATTCTTTCTTCTATTCTTATTATTATTTTATTATCATTCTTCCCTTTAGCTGGTACAGAAAAACCATTCCCTCTGAGCCCCTCAAAGCCAGAGGAGGCAGCAGAGCCTTTCCCCGGGAGGAGCAGGGAAGCACAGAGCCTCTGTAAATGTTCCTTTTGTAAGAGAGCTGGGGCAGGGAGCTCCAAGGAGCAGAGCACTGGGCTGTGACACCAGTGACACCAGGGGTGCCTGAGAGCTCCAGGAGGGGCCCTGGAGGCTGCAGCAGGGCAGGGATGCTCTGGCCAGGAGTGCAGCAGAGGCAGAGCCCAGGGCTCGGGCAGCTCCATCCATGGCCTGGCTCCAGCTGGGTCCTGCAGCTCTGGGTCACTGGTAGAGCAGGTAACTCTTGAGGGAGGCTGGCAGGGGCAGCGAGGGGATCTCAGCCAGCCTGTCCTTGCCCAGGGCCAGCCTGACCGCGCGCCGGCACAGGTCCATCAGGGGCAGGGGCTCAGCTGGGGAGAGACAGACACAGAGAGAGAGATGAGCACAGCCCAGCTCACACAGGGACACTGCACCCTGCTGCTCCTGACCCCCAGCACACTCTGAGCAGCAGGAGTGACCCTGAGCCCCCCAGCAGCTCCAGCTCCCCAAACACACCAGCACAGCACGAGCTCTCTGCAGGCCCTTTAAGCCACTTGTGTGTGAATGAAACAACCCTGGAAGTTCCTCCTCTGCAATTCCATTCATAACAGCCACAACACATCCTCCAGCTCGTGCCTCTAACTGCAGTACCCAGAAACTTTTGTAAGAGTCACTGAAGTGAAAGAGTACAGCAACCAGAGCATCCTGTGCTCTGGGTACCCAAAAAGTCCCCTCATTTCTCTCACACAGGGGGCAGCAGCTGTCAGCCCCTCACTTACACTGCACAGCTCCCATGGAGAACAAAGCCATCTGTCAGAGCTGCACGTTCCTGTTTCACTGAGACACTCCCCTCTAGAGGAGCCCCTCCTGTCACAAACCCAGGAAGGATAGAAGCCTTTGGCTATCTTTTTCTGTATCCTGTACTTAAAACCCTGAACAAGATAATACAAGTTTTTCAGGAATGGCACACGGGGCCCTCAGCTGCTGAGGAGTCACTCCCAACATGACAGAGGGGACTGAGGTCAAAGCCAGAGCTGAAACATCCCAGGAAGATTCACATCAGCTCCTCACAGCCTCTGCTGAGCCTGACTAAGCTCACCTTGACACTGCTCAAGCCTGAGGGCTGACAGAAATCCCAGAGCAGATACCTGGGCATCCTTCTACTGCCTGAGCAGTATCATCCTGCACATCCCTCTATTGCCTGAGCAGTATCATCCTGCACATCCTTTTTGCCTGAGCAATATCATCCTGCACATCCTTTATTGCCTGAGCAGTATCATCCTGCACATCCTTTATTGCCTGAGCAGTATCATCCTGCACATCCCTCTATTGCCTGAGCAGTATCATCCTGCACATCCTTTTTGCCTGAGCAGTATCATCCTGCACATCCTTTTTGCCTGAGCAGTATCATCCTGCACATCCTTTATTGCCTGAGCAGTATCATCCTGCACATCCCTCTATTGCCTGAGCAGTATCATCCTGCACATCCTTTTTGCCTGAGCAATATCATCCTGCACATCCTTTATTGCCTGACCAGTATCATCCTGCACATCCTTTATTGCCTGAGCAGTATCATCCTGCACATCCTTTATTGCCTGGGGGCTCCTGCACCACTGGAAATCTCCCTGCACTGAGCACACACCCAACAGCACCATGGGCACAGAATGAGTTTGGCTGAGGAGCTGCAGCTTTCAGCAGCTCTGGTGGATGCCCACAGCTCCAGCTTCCCCTGCTTCATGCCAAATTAACCCAACTGTTCCACAGCTTCCTAAGCCCCCCACTCTGCACACATGTTCTGTGCCACAGCTGCACCCAGCTCTGCTCCTGATGCACCCCAGGAGCTGTTCCTGGCCCTGCTGTCCCCCCAGGGACAGGTTCCTGCAGCAGAGTGCAGCTCAGCTCTGGCTGTGACACTGCCAGAGGGGCCCATTGCTGGCAGCACTCCTCTGGTTTATTCTTAAAGCACTGGGGCACAAACTCCCTGCATTCAAAGGCTGCCCCAGTTCTGCTGTGCTCAGAGATAGCTGGGACAGAGGCACTGCCCAGGGGCCTGACCTCCAGAGCCTCTAGCTACTCACAGAACAAACACTCAATTCCACTTTAGTGGCCTTAAAAGGAGAGGATCTTCCACAGAGATTAAGGCTTGTCCTCACCTAGCTGCACTGATAACCCAGCCTGCCAGGAGAGCAGAAGAGAAAGCACACTCACATCTGACCTCCTTCCATTCACAAGCTCCACAGGCACTGGACAGTGCTGCCATTGAGTGCTCACAAGTGTTAGAGCCAGACACCTTCTTTCTGTGGGTGCCAAAATAGCATCACTGCTGGCCTGGGGCCCACAATTCACTCCCCAGCTCAGAGCACACAAACCCAGCCCTGGAGGTGGCCCTTGCCTTGCTGAGGGCAGCTCTGTGCCAGCAATTGCACAGCCCTGCTGGCCTGGAGTGGGGCTCAGGCTTTGGCCCTCCAGCAAAGCCTGGTTCCTGGAGCTGCTGACATTCTTTAAGCTGCTGTGGCAGAAGGAGCTGGGCCTTCTTTGGGTGAGAAAATGCCCTGCCAAGAGCTCTCTGTTTGCTCTTCCAGAGTTGAAGAGTATTTCCCAATAGCAGATTTTGGTTCTGCCCCTTTGCAAGGCTCTCCTGGCCACTCTGACAGCTCAGTTTTTTTGGTGCCTCGTGCCAGCTTTGTTGTACTCAGGGCTTACCAGTGCTGGGCCAGCACTAGGACACCTCCAGTACAAACAGAAGAGCCCAATGTGCTCAGCCCTTGGGGAGACACTGTTCTGGAATGCAGAGGAAACTACTCTTCATACCAATACTGCCAAATTTATTTCACTAGCAACATAAATCCAGATTTTAATCCACTTCCTTCACCTCTCTCCTCCACCCTACACAGAGGACTGAGTCACAGTCTGGCCCCATGGGAACTTCTGACTATGAGAGATAACAGACTTTAGCACATTTGGACAGCCAAATTTATTACTAAGCTCAGCTAGAGATGGATGTGCCTGTTAGTAAAAGGCCTGGCATGCAACTTGGGCTGACTACAGGGTCCAGCCCCTGCTAGAAAGGAGCACACCCTGCTCAGACAGGCAGGGAAGGGAGCTGCTCCTCTGAAAGATGAAGAACATTCCCATTTTCTTACATGGGAAAATCTCCCTATTCTTGCCTGCAAGGGATTTTAAGCATCCCTTCATTATCCATTTAAGGAAGGGGATTGTCTCAGACTGTTTTCTGTAAGAGACACCAGGATTCCAGTGCCAGTAATGCAGCTGTCAGAAGAATGTTCCTGCTGCTCTCTGGTAGCAGTACAAGGTTCCCCATCTCTAGCTGGACAAACTGGCACCACCTTTTCCCAGCAAAGCACCTCCCCAAGCCCTGCCTGCTCCCTGCAGAGAGCCCTGCTGGCAGCACAGGCACTCAGACTTTGTGCATTTGCACCGAGGATTCAGAGCTGCACCCAGCAATGCTTCTGCTGACACAAACCCTCTCTGGAAGGGGAAAACCCTGCCCAGGATGGCCCAGCAGGGGCAGCCCCAGGGCACTGCTGGCAGCCCCAGCCCCAGGGCACTGCTGGCAGCCCCAGCCCCAGCCCCAGCCCCAGCCCCAGGCATACTCACGGTCCAGGCCGTTCAAGTAGCACATGCGGATTTCACAGTGGCCCCACACGGCGCTCACCACCGGGTAGAGTTTTTTCCCCTTGAGTCCCCGGAAGGCGACCCCCATGTACTGCCCGTCCACGATGAAGCTCAGGGTGCCATCGTCCATGTCCAGCACCACCAGGAAGGAGTCGGGCACGATGAAGGTCTCGTCGGGCTCCAGGAAGGCCGGGTAGGTTTTGCTGGGCTGGTTCTTGCCGTCGTGGTAGAGTCTGTTGCGGCCCAGGTCCCAGCCCCAGGACTCGTGGTTGTTGCCCACCAGGGTGGTGTAGCCCACGGAGTGCAGGGGCGCCTCGGCCGTGGCCACCCCCACGACGGCGTGGGTGCCGCGCTGGCGCATGGCCCAGGTGATCTGCCAGACGTGCAGCCCCCGCGTGTAGCCCACCTTGCCGCGGATGGCGTCCGTGCTCTGCGCCACCGGGTGCCGGTGGAACATGAGCTTGTCGTCCTCCTTCACAAACACGTTCAGAGAGCGGTCGTCGTTGTTCCACGAGTGCAGCAGCTGCACCTCGTAGGACACGGGGGGCATGTCCAGCAGCAGCTCCAGCCGTGTGGGCTTACTGTAGTCCAGCCCCTGCAGCTCCTGCTTCAGGGGCCTGTACACAGGGTCCCTCATATCCACAGTCTTGATCCCACCTGTGACCTTCTGACCCATGGTGTGTCCTGCTCTCACTCCCTACAGGCTCATCGATTCACCTGCCAGCTCCTGCTGTCATCCAGCCATGCAGAAAAGGTTGCCAGGAGACTCTGTCAGGATGTGCACCACTCAGTATTGCCTAATGAATGGAAAGAAAAACAAGAGACAAGTTAAACATTAGCACATTCAGCCTTGTGTGCCACATCCACAGGGCACAGCATTCATCTGTTTATCCCAACAAGGTGTGCTCCCCTTCCAGCACACAAGGGGTGCACAGACCACTGAGCTCCCTTTGCAGCAGCACAGATCACTGAGTTCCATTTCCAGCACACAAGGGGTGCACAGATCACTGAGCTCCCTTTTTCCAGCACACAAGTGGTGCACAGATCACTGAGCTCCCTTTTTCCAGCACACAAGTGGTGCACAGATCACTGAGCTCCCTTTTTCCAGCACACAAGTGGTGCACAGATCACTGAGCTCCCTTTTTCCAGCAGCACAGATCAGCTGCCCATTGATGCAGGGCTGAGGAGATCATTCTCTCCAACTAAAGCTGTGCTAAGTACCTTGGAGGTCTGACTGCAAGTCCAGAACAGCAGACACAAGCTGCTGTGTCCAGCCTTGGGGGACACTCATCCCAGCAGCTCCTGGCCCCTCTGAACCCCTGCAGTCAGGGATAAACCTGCTGCCTTTGTCTCAAAGACTTCTCTTCTTCAAGAGGAAAAAAAAATCCCCAGTTTCAGTTGCAGAGTCCAGGGGGAGGAGCAAGATCCTTCTCACAGTTTTCCTTCCAGATTGCAGAGAAACCTCTGAAAGGTTGAAGCCAGCTTGGCCAGGGATCCTTGCTCACTCTGTGCACCTCTCCTCCAGCACTGCATCCACTGAAGTGTCTCTGCTCTCACTCAGCAACACAAACAACCCTCTGTCACACAGCTGCCAAACTGGGGGCAGCTATTAGGAGAATTAGAAGTGGGAGGGGTGCAAACGAGCTTTCTAAGAAAAAAAAAGTGTTATTTTAACATTTCCTGAAGTGAGGCAATCATGCAGTGCTCCTGCCAGCTGCAGTCACAACACTTACTCACAACCAAGGACCTCATCTGGCACAGAAAACAGAGCATGAATCAGATCTGGTTTAAAAATAAGATTACTGGACATCAGCAAGGCTTCAGCTAGAAGGTGAGCAGGAAAGGCTCACGAATGTTCTGGGTTAGGGATCAATTCAGCAGCTTCCCCACGGGATTTTACTGCCAGTCCAAGGTTTGCCATTGGAACAGGGAGCTAAATCCCAATTCTTAAGTAACAAAGAGACAAGACCACTTCTTCTTTCCCTACCCACTTTTTTATGGATGGAGAGGAAAATGCCTGAGATTCTTTAGAAGCCCCATCCCAATGCACAGGCTACAAACTATTCAGATGTTGGGCATTGTGACAGAAGGTGCCATTTAAATTGGCCCAACCATGTTATCAGCTGCTGAGATGCCAAACACATCCTGGAAAACAAATCACAAACAAATCAAAAACAATCAAAACAAATCCTGGGCCGTGTAACCCAGCTGGGGAACAGCTGAAAAGAAGGAGTGACAGCAAAAGCAGCTGAGGGAGGGCAGGCACTGTGCCAGGGCATCACCCTCCCATGATTTTAGCTGCTGTGGCCCAGAGCTGATGCTGGACCTGCTGTGTCCATCCCTGCCAGGCACTGCAGCCCCTCAGGCACAGTCCCTGCTCTGCCAGCCCCAGGAGCAGCAGCATCTCCCACCAAGGATCCCAGGAGGAGGCAGAACAGACATCAGCTGAGTGCCCAGGAGAGGCACATCAATGCTGACCCAAAGCAGGCATTTTCACAAAGCTCTGTCTGGGACAAAGCTCAGCTGCTGAGACAGAGCCATGGTGCTCTGCAGAAAGCTCCAGGTGAACCCTGGGCACGGGGACAAGAACTGTCAACAAGGGACTGGCAAGGCACACGTGGAAGTCCAGGCAAATCCAGCTGTTGGAATTCTGATTAGGATAAGGGAACAAAACATTGGCAGAGGGAGGAGAGGCAGAGATTTCCTGTGCAGTACATGTGAGAACAGCAGAGGAAACAAGAACCCAAACAAAGCAGGCTGCAGCAGCACTGTGCAGAGCTCTTTGAAGCACAGAACACCCAGGAGAAGCAAGGGAACACAACTGTGCTCTTCATTAGCAAAACAATGCCTTGTTCAGTGTGGCTTTTTGCCTTTTGCCAACAGAAGGCTCATCACATTTCTCTGGGGCTGCTGCTCCAGAAGGGGAATAACCCCAGAGAGAACAGCAGGGACTCCTGGAGCCCATGGGGCAGGAGAGCCCTCCCTGCCTGCTCTGCCCCAGGAGCAGAATTCCCAACACAGGCACACTCATCACTCACACTGCTCAGGACTCCTGCCCAGGCAGACTGTCAGCAGATAAAACACAATGGCCAGAATAAAGAGAAAGGGGTGGAAAAAGGAAAAAGATTGAAACAAAAGGGTTGGTTAGAGTGAGAACAGGTCAGGTACCAGCACCCCATGCCAAGATTGAAGTGCCACAGGGCTCCTGCAATAATTCCTGCTCACAGCTGCTCCTGGCACCAGTCTGGGCTAGAGCTGCAGAGTGGCACCTTGCCCTGCAGTCAGGAACACAATTATGCCCTCATTTCTTAAAAGGAAAAGCACAAGACAATACAGGCACTTTGCTGCAGCAGGAGAGACAGAAAGGCTTCTCCTGGTGAATTAATGGATTAATGCCCTGGGCAGCTTGATATGAAACACAGCCAGCCATGAATGAAAAGATGTGCTGGGGAATTATCTGCTTCAAAACATTTGAACTGCTACAGGTTTAAGTGCAAATGTAAACATTGAAAGTGCTTTTATCTATCTTATCAACAGCTCAGGCTTGCTGCAACTCTGCTCTGCTTTAGCAACACGAGCTCATCCCCTGATGCTCACTCCTGCTCCCATGCTATTTTCAGTTCTGTTCTCAACCTGGGCTCAAAAACTGGAGAATGAAATTCTAAGGGTGTCTCAGAGAGAAGTGTTCACTGCTATTTTCAGTGAGAAATAGACATCCCTTCCATTTAGGTGTCAGAGCAAGCAGCCAGTTTGCCATGCTAGAAGGAAATGCCAGGTTCCAGAACAATTGCTTGCAGCAAACAGATCAAGGCAGGAGCCAGCAGAGACATTTAAATGGAAGGCAAAGCCCTGCTGTTGAACAGGGACAACACAGCTCTGCAGTGAGACACTGCCCCTGCCAGAGCAGAGCTGGTGTCCAGAAACTCACAGAGCATCAACAACAACACAACAAGAGCACATGAAGGATCCTAAACTCCTTGATTCCTGATCCAGGAATTTGTTTTATTTACTTTATTTCTTCAAGTCAGTTTACTGTGGCTTTATCTCCTTCCCATCATATTCATTAGGTGTGCTTGTACAGATAAGAGGCCAAACCTTTGAACACCTCTCAGGCTCTGGGTGCTCTGCAGACAATGAATCAGAGCCCTGCCCTAGAGATTTCAAACCTGGAACACACCTCAGGAGAAAAGGAGATATATAATATATACACTGCACATGGTCACTGACTTGCTTACAGCTTTAGAAACTGAACTAAAGGACCCCAGAAAGCACCAGTGAATGAGACTAAAAAACCCACTGAAGTTTGCTCATGTTTCCAGGATTTCATAGAAAAGCACAAGTAAAACTTGGTTAATTTTCTTGGGCTGAATGTTCATCCTGCAAGCCAACAGCCAAAGGAGCCCCACAGCTCCCATTCTGCTGGCTAAGCTGCTAGCAGGTAGAAATGTGCACAGCCAGCATGTCAAACCCCACCAATCCCCTTCAGAATGCCTTCCCTTCCTCAGAACTGCCCCCACTGCAGGGATTTCCTCTCCTCCCCTGCTGGGGCTGAGAACAGATCCCTCCCACAGAGATATTCTGTGCAACCAAGCTAAAGCCAGGGTGGATCAGCAATGCTGCAGCACATCCCATGTGAGGGGAGGAGGGAAGGACTCAGGTGGCTCTAAGGGCACCCAAACCCCAAAGAGCCAGGACAGCCATTTCCCCTGGTGACAATTCTGAGCATCAGGAACACAGCAGGTGAGCTGCACTGGGTGTTTGTGCCTGCTGCAGGACCTGGGACAGGTGAGCTGGCACACCTGGGGACAATGGCAGGGCTGGCACACCTGGGCCAGCACTGGTGCAATCTCTCCAGCAGCTTTCTGGCCCCAGCTCCCTCCCCACCCACTGAACATGGATCAAACCCAGAGAAAGACAAACTCACCTGTGCTGCTGGAACAGAGGGGACAGGAACAACTGCACCAACAGCAGGGTCAGAGCCAGACTGGGAGTGCTGCAGCTCAGCAGGGATCAGGACTGGGCAGGCAACCCTGGCTGCACAGCAATGCTTTTGGGCTTGCCCCACATGGAGGAGGTTGCCACAAGGGCAACTTGCTCAGCCCCACCTCCTGAGGAGCAGCAAGCTTGGCTCAGCAGGTTTGGCTGCTGGCAGAGCCTCTGCAGAAAGTGAAACTGCAGCCACAGATCACGAGAGGTTGGGCAAGAGCGAGCTGAGAGAGGTGGCACATGTCCCAGCAAAGAGCAGAGAGGAAAATGCTCAGCAGAGCAGGAGGCCCCTGAGATGTCACAGTGCTCCAGATGTGCAGGGAGAACATCTGGGCAGTGCTGGCCTGCCTGGACTGGAGGGTGACTCCAGCCCCACCCATGCCCTGAGCAGCCCCAAGGGCTCTGCTGGCCCCAGGAACAGCTGGCACAGCTGGAAGGGCTCCTGCCAGGGCAGCAGGTCACTGCACAGCACCCACAGCAGTGAGAACCAGCACAGCTCCTTCCCACTGCTCACCTTGGACATCCAGGCTGCTCCTGCTGAGGTTTCCTGGCTGGTTCTGCAGTGCCCCTCCTACCCCATCCCTCCCAAAACACAGCACTGAGGTTACTCAGAGCAGCACATCTGAGTCAGTGACAGCCTGCAGCAACAACCACCAAGCCACTTACTAGACACCAACTTAAGCAAATTTCCACTGTCCACTGACCCAGCCAGTTCCTGCTAACTACACTGCTGCATAATCTGCCAGAAAAGAATTCTAAGCAACAGGAGAGAGCTTAAGCTTACTTTGCAAAATATTTGCAATGATGGAAGCAACTCAGAAGGAGTTGCAGAAGTTTGTGCCAGAGATCTCTCCCACTGAAGGCAGGTCACAAACAGCAACTCTGGTTGCAGAGAAAAGGCATTTCTTTACATGAAAGAAGTGAACTCGGGCTGGTTTTCCTCACAGAGGAAGTTTGGTGGATGTTTCAAAGGTCATTAGGCTCCTTCCAGCTCTGCACAAGGCATTCATGAATGTCAAGTGCACGTTAAAGCCCAGGCACAAATCAAGACTCTTTAAGCAGACTGCAGTAATTTCCCTGCAGCAATTATGTTCTTGGCATGAGGCACTGCTGGTCCAAGGCACTCAGGCCAGGGCTCCCCAGCAGCTCTTTTGTCCCTTTCCCTAAAGCACCCTGCATTAGCTCTGTCCTGGCTGCCCTGAGGGCAGCAGCAGCATTAGGGATGTTTAACAACAGCTGAGCCCAGATCTCTGCAGTACCAGCAGCACAACCCTGATGTGCTGATGGCATTGCCTTGCCACACTCACTCACATCTGTGGCCTCTGCAGGCCCAGCCAAGGAGCCTCTGGCTGGAAACTCTTCATTTACTGCAGCTCATATGCTAACAAGACTTTAGCAACCTGCTCTTTTCTCAGCATGTTGATTGTACATCAGGAATTTACTCTGAACACACAGACCTTTCCCAATTTCTTTAGATGTGTCTGTGACCTGCCTGCAGACCAAGTGCCATCAGAAATAAGTGCCATGAGTAGCAGCAGGAAAGGTGACAACCTCTGGTCACACACCCAGAGGTTCACCCTCCTTTGTGCCTGTCCAGCCACCCTCAGCTGAGTGTCCCTTTGCTATTGGGGCTTTGCATGTGACCAAACCCTGCTCCAGAGGCAGCCCCACAACCCTGCAGTGCTGGGATCTGCACTTGGCACATTGCAAACACAGCCCCCAGTTTATAAGCAGGCAGCACTGCTCCAACTGCCCTGCTTGCCTCGAGCCTTTCCCTCCAGCACTGCAGCCACTGACAGCTGCATTTACAGAGGCATTTCCTCCACAATTAAGCCACCATGAATTTTAAACAGTAAATGTTTACATCCAGAACGATCTGCATTAAAGAAGCCCACATAATTCAGAATCAGCCACCCTCCAGCACAAGAGCTCCCTGCTTTTTGTTACTTCCCACTGAATTTTCAGCCCACACTGCCCACTGTCCATCCCCCTCCCTGTTTAAATATCTGGATTCATTAGTTTTGTCTGATAATTAGGGGAGCAGTGGGTGGAAAGAATGAAGTTTGATGTTTCTATTTCTACCCAGAGTTTCCACTCCTTTATCAAAAGCACTTTTTTGGCTATGACTGCAAGATTGGGCAGCACCACCACCAACCCATCAGAACAGAGTTTTTGATAACAAAGCACTGCTCCCCCCTAAAAACAGTTCATGAATCACTCTGGTTTCTTGCTAGCAGCAGCTGCATTAAAATAAATCCAGGTTCTCAGCAGTCACCTGCCAGAATTCCCCTTCCCAGGTGACAGAGGAGCAAAGGGACTTTCTCAGACAGATGGCTTGAGAATGCCCACAGTGGGCTGTGAGGATTGCAATATCCTGTGTCAGGAGACACAGACCCAGCAGGATTCCTCCTCTCAGGTAGTTTTAGCTGCAGCTATGTTAATATTAAGGTTGTTGAGTTACTGTCTCTTCCTTTTTTCATGTAGGGATGTCACAAGCACTGCTAACAGTAAAGCAAAAATCCCCAGAGCAGAGCAGCTGCCAAGCCCAGATTACTCAGCCTGTTACCCTCAAACACATTTATTGTGTCTGGAGCTTCAGCACATGTATTTACACCAAACACTTCTCTGCCACAGGGGAAGTTGTGCAAGTGTCTGGGACTGCTCATCACTACAGAAAAAGCATCCTTGAAATCCGGGCCATGGACTGGAAACAAATCATTGTTGGTCCATTGCAACAGAGTCTCTGCTCCCCCCAAGCAGATTCTCCCAGCACCAGGAACTGATGCTGCTGTGATTCAGAGCCAGAGCAGCACACTCAGCAAAATCACAGCCTCCTGCTCCACAACTGAAGTTTTGCTCCATCCCTGCTTCCCTGGCACTCAAATCTTATTTTCTCTCACCAGTTTATTTTTGCAAGCCTCCAAAACCAGAGGCTGTACAACCTCTGGGCAGCCTGTTCCAAAGCTTGGCAAACTTCATGCTGACAAAACTTCTCATACTTGGGGTCATGCATCTT
The DNA here is from genome assembly GCA_030060385.1 of Muscicapa striata striata. Classification (NCBI taxonomy): domain Eukaryota; kingdom Metazoa; phylum Chordata; class Aves; order Passeriformes; family Muscicapidae; genus Muscicapa; species Muscicapa striata. Next base: position 89,383 of record JAREIS010000566.1, on the reverse strand, counting down.
CCTCCCTGCTCAAGTCATTCCAGTTTCTTAACCAGCCAGTTTCAGGTTAAATTTTGTGTTAATCCTCAGGTCAAATAAATCCTAAACAAGTGAATCCAACCCCTGCTGGTGCCTTCATACCACACAGTAAATTACTCCAAGCAACACAAACACAGGTTCAGTTCACATGCCTCATTGTCTTACCTTGGCACATGGAAAAACTCAGCATTCCTCTACAATATTTACCCACACTCTTCATCCTGGGCTTCCCAAGTGTTGCAAAAAAAGGACTGAAGTTGCATCCTCATGCACGAAGACCCCAGTGGATCTTTCCCACTTTAAACCACAGATTCAGGTCCTTCCTGCCCTGAGGTCTGTGGAGTCTGAGGGTGTCACCACTGAAGACAAAAACCTCACAAGGGGAGACAGCTGAGTCACTGAGGAAGTGACTTTTTTCATTCTGTTTAGGAAACCATCCTGTTCACTTAGCAAAGGGATGTTTTCAGAAGTCAACACCCCTGAATGCATCCAAAGCAGGGCTCACCTCAGCTGTGACAGGTCCTTCAAGAGCCCCAGAGCCTGTCAGATTCTGCAGTGCCTCCCCAGGCAAAAACACCTCCCAGGGTGTCCCCAAGGGAATCTGCAACTTCCAGCAGGAATTTCCCTACCCCTGCTCTGAAATGAGATTTTGGACCATGACCTGCACACAGATGTGCCTGTGCTGCATCTCACAGCTCCTGGAAGGTGCTGAATGATGACAGCACCTCTTCCTCCATGCCCTGGCCACACCAGCCACAGCCCAAGTTCAGGAATTCTCCATTCCCCAAAGTCACCTGGCACACGAGCAAGGCTGTGCCTCAGCCTCCTCCATCAGCTGCTCTCCCTGTGAGCACAGGCAGGCTTCATCCTCCCCTTGGGAACCCCACTGCAGCCTCTGGGCTCCTCTTTGCAAGTGGAAAAGATGAAAGCCACAAGCTGGATGCTGACATGAACCTCGTGCTCAGCACAGGGCTTTGAAGGCAGGAAGGAGCAATTCAGCCTGGCTCAGGGACACAGAGAGCATCAGTGCTGTGCTCTGCTCTGCTCAGCCCTTCCTCCTGCTCTGCTGCACCTCTGACAGCTCCACTGCAGGGACAACAACCTGCACCAGCAAACTGGGCACAAATACTGTGTGTGACAGCTGGCACACACTGACACCAGGGCCTGGCACCCCTTCTCCACGTGCAGCCCCATCCACACCTCCCACCCCAAACTCAGCCCCTGATGCTCCCAGGTAAGGAGGGATCTGCACCTTCACCCAGAGCAAGCAGGGCTCAGGAGCTTCCCACTCTCACATTTGTTTCCAAGGAACACGGAATTACCTCCAAGATAAAACCAGCAGTTTTATTATCAAGGTTAACCAGGCACTTTGCTTTGAAATACAGTCTCTTCCCCTGCATCAAAGGGCTGTTAATTTTAGTCGTGTAGCAAAAAAAAAAAAAAAAAAAAAAAGAAAAGAAAAAAAAAGGAGGAGAAATGAAAGCAGCATCTGCTTGGAAGAGATGAATGCAAGATAAAAGGTGTCTGTGACAGAAAGCTGGCAGCAGCCTTATGTTTTCTATTCAAGTTTAATCTGTTCCCAAGGAACAACAACCACCCTTAAACATAACAAAAGCTGTGGAAAAACCCTTTCCAAATCCAACAACATAGCCAGAAGATGCAACTTCTCTTCCCCAGCTGCTGAAGCAGCCAGTTGAGGTGAAGGGCCCAGACAAATCCAAGCTTGCTCTACCAGGGTCACCCAAACCTTGGCTCACTCAAATCCACAATGTCCCTGCTTCAGCTTCCAACCCCTTCCTCCCTGCCCCAGGGCTGCAGAGTTTCCTAGAGGTCCCAGAGCAGACAGGAATCAGTCACACCATGGCAGGACATCTCCAGAGTGCCTGGGCAGGGATGGTTTGCTCTGAGCAGCAGAACAGAGGCAGCCCTGACACCTCCCCTGTGCCCAGCCTGGTCCCTGCACAGCCTCCAGGAGCATCCCTGCTGCCCTGCAAGGAGTGAAGCACTTGATCTATCCCCAGCACTGGATCCCCAGCCCTGCACTGAGGAGCAGGAGTGTGGAAAGCTGCTCCCTGTGTCCTTTAAAGCATTTGGAACCACCAAGCAGGCAGCACAGAGCACCCTGCCTGCCCCAGCCCTGCAGGAAGATGTGCTGCTCCCCTCCCAGAGCCAAGGCAGTGCCAGCTGTGCAACTCCAACACTGCCCACAGGAGCAAAAAGCCAAGGGAAGAGCTGGATAAACATGGAGCAGAGCAGTGCCCAATGTTTGTCAGCAAAGCCCTCCAGCAGCAGGCTCAGCCAGGTGAGCCCCCCACACCCAGGAACTCACAGCAGGCAAGGAGGGAGCAGCCAGCAGCTCCCAAGGGCTGAACAGGAGGAGATTCCTGGCAGACAGATTGCACAAGAGGCAGCTCACACTGCCAGCTTTACTGGAACACACTCAGCACTCCCCAAAGCACAGCATGCTGGGACCACGCTGCACTTCTGACTTGTCATTAGCCAAAAAACTTTAATGACATGGTTGGACTCTGTGTTTAGCTATAATTGAGCTGGGACATCCCATAATTAGGAAGAGACACTGCACATCTGACTGGAGCTGGCAGTGAGTGATGCAATGCTCTGCTTCCACCATCACCTGAAAGGGAAATTGCTGGGGTGCTTTGAGACAGGCAGGGTGACCCAAAAACTTTAAACCACCCACCAAAAGGCTGCACAAAGCAGTTTTAAGCAGCCTTTCTGCTTGCCTGCCTCAAGTTCCACCCCTGTAAAAGCTCAAGACAAATCATATTTGAAAGTGCAGGGCACACCAAAATGAAGAGATAAAAGCACATGATACAGACTGTGGCTGCAGGAATGCACATGCTGCTTTCACAGGACATCTGCCCTGTAAGGTGGCCAGATATCCCAGAGCAACTCCTTCCTGGAAATAGCAGTTTGGTAATACAGAACAAATGTTTCTGCCAAAAAAAGTGACCAAGACATGCACTGCAGCACTGCCCCTCAGTCCTACTGGGACACACTCAGAAATTCACTCCTAAGCAGCAGCTCCACAAGCCTGAGCTCTGTAAATCAAGTGGTGTTTGAAGTGGCTTCCTGACCAGCTCCAGGCACAGTCTCCTGCAGGGGAGGAAGGAATCAGCCCCTGCTCAGCTCTGAGCTCTGTTTGGTGGTGACAGGGAATGCTGAGGGGGTTTTATCCCTCCCCTTTCCACCTTCCAAATGCTCTGACACACCACAGAAGGCTGAGTAAGCAGGGTCTGAAGAGCATGCATGTCCTTCCTTCTCCTCAGCAGACTAAACTGTGGCTTCCCCCTCTACAACAACAAAATTCCACACCTGTAATTACACCAACAGCTCTGCTGGGTCCAGACTCTGCAATCTGGGTCCTTTCCACTGGAAAAGCTCCCAGTGTGAGACAAGAGCAGTGCAGTGGTCAGGGATGGACACTCCTGAGCCCTTATCCCAGCACTGAGCAGCTGCCAGCACTGCCAGAGCTCAAAGGCAAGACAAAAGCTGCACAGCCAACCTATCCTCCCTGCATACCACAGCCACCACAGGCCCTCAGAAGTCAACATGCCTTCCAAAGAAGTGTTTGACATAAACATTTGTAGAGTCACTTAATTCCTGGTGAACCCAGCTATTTGATGTGGGCCACAGAAAGCTCCCATGACATCAATGGAAAGTTTCCAGTCAGAAAACCAGGCTTGAAGCTGATTAATAGAAGAAAAATAGAGATGAAGAAGCCTTGTAGAAACACCCAAAAGATCTGTTCTTCAGCAAGATGCACTCAATACACTCAGCAGCAAGCAGAGAAGAGAGGCTGCCTTGCTTTTTCAAAGTTTAGAGATGAAGAATAGCAGAGATAAGGCAGTTCTGCTGGCTGCTGCCTCCAGTGTGCAGGCTTCTGTCTTGTCTGAGGCTGCTCAGTCTCAAAGCATGTTCAGCTGTTCCTTGCTGCTGCTGAAGTTCTTATTCCTCCTTTCAATGAGGTTGGATGGCTTGGCCAAGACCTGCTGTGTGCAAACACCAGTCTGAAAGAATGAGAAAGGCACTGGCACCCACCCTCCAGTGCACCAGAGCCTCCCAAACACGGGAGAGATGTGAACTGCTGGAACACCAAACACAGCCACCATATCCAGCAGCCTTTTCCTCCATTAAAACCTCACACCAGACTAAACTCACCTTGGGCATCATGGCTCAGCTCATGGCACTTTCACTCAATAAAGCATAAACTGAACCTCCCTGCAGATAACACCAACCCCTTGGAGGTCCCAGCCCAGACTGGACAAACTTGGCTGTGGAGCTGCTCACCATGGAGAAACTCTAAATACAGAAAATTGGACTCTTCTGTCAGAGTTGTAGGCAATACAGGGCTCCACGGAGGGACCTGCAAAGCCACCTTGTCCCTGCTGCCACCTGCTGGGCCCCAGGACTGCCACTTGCCACCTCCCTGGCACCACAAGCCTGGCCCAGACTCCATTTCTGTGTCAGGCTCACTGTGGTCCCCCCTTAGGTGTGCCAAACAAGGTTTAAGAGCACATTGAACACTCTCCTGCTGAGAAAGCTTTTATGCCAATAGGGCTGTCCTGCACCTTGAAATGGAGATTGCCATGAGGCCAAGGATTCTTTCAGAACCAGTCTAGACTGAGGGTTGGTTGGTGTTTGTGCCAAGTTTGAAGACAGCCTAATCCAAATAACATAAGAGCACATGCCTCTGAGAAGTGCTGGTTGTAAAACCTTCCTCTCACCTGAATGACCATAAGCTTAAACCCCATTCTCCTATTTTAAACACACAGGGGGACTTGTTTTCAGTCCCAATATACAGCACATTGCTCTCAGTGCCCACCAGCACCAAGAAATCTCTTCTAAAGCTCCAAGAACCATTCAATTCTGATTTCTTACCAAAACTTGCAATTCTTCTCCATTTGAACAGAGGAGTGTTGCTGTATTTATCCAAGCAAACACAGTACAGCAGAGGACAACCCATGTACCTCATTTTACTCTTGCCTGTTCTTAGGTGCATCCCAAAAGTCTTGTCACACCTCTGGCCTAAAGCTCAGCTTGGTCAGGGGCTGCTGCCATGTCCCAGTGTGCAGCCAGTGGAACAGTGCTGAACCCACAGATTCTGTGCTGCCCTGGGGCTGTGCCACTCAGGAGGCTGAGCTAGAAGGGAACACCAGCATGGCCAGGAACCACATCCCCACACCCAGGGACAAAGATGGAAAGCACCTCCTGAGCCACAGCCAAAGTCCTTTCTGCAGAAACCACAGCAGAAAATCCTTGCAGAAGAAACACCTACAGCAGGTGTGCATTCAGGTGCAGCCAGCAGCATGGATTTCCTTCCAAAAGAGCAAACTCAGCCCAGCAGCAGACTCACAGCTCACACTGAGATCCTTGCAGGCAAACATCTGGAGGTCTCTGCCCTGCTGGAGTGGCACACCACACCCTGGGGAGCACAACCCCAGCTGCACAACCCCAGGCTCTCTGCAGATGTGGCACTGCTCCTTCCAGGCAATGTCCCCAGGTGTCCCCTCCCACGGGAGGTGCTGACACACAGAGCTGTGCCCCTTGCAAAGCCAGTTCTGTGTCACATCACATTTCCCAGATAAAGGATTTCACATTATTGTTCCTCACAGGAGTGCAGATCTGGACCTGTGTGGGCACTGTGGGCACACAGGAACTGCCCTCAATCTCAGCAGAACATCTGCAGCCACCCTGTGCACATCTGTGCACATCTGTGCACCACCTGCCAGCCTGGGGTCAGGGACACCAGGACACTCACACTGACACCAGGCCAGTGACACAGGGGAGATGAGCTGAGTGAACATCCAGGAAAGCTCCCCATTCCTTCCAAAGCTGCTCCCTGACACAGCTAAAAAAATTCAACTATTAACAGCTTGTTGGTCCCTGAGTGGATGGTCTGAATGCCAATTTAACTAAGACAGCAATCAAGAAATGGCAGCACCCAATTCCCAGGATGGACCTCAGGCACTGATACACTAAAAGACATTAAGATACACACCTTGCCCTTTCTTCTTCTCCCCATCTCACCCTTCAGTCAAACCCAAAAGCACATTATGGTGCTGTCTCCACTCCCCAGATTTTCACCATCACCCAAACTCACAGGCACTTCACAGCAGATCACTGCCCCTGTTTGAACTTCTGCACAGCAGCTGTACCTTGGCAGGCCCAGTGGCACATTCCTAACCTCACAGCAATATCCTGCTGCAACTGGGGCCATGTGTGCAGCCCTGCTGCTCCCAGGCTGAGCCTGGGCTGGGCTGCCAGGGCCTGAAGCTGCACCAGGGGCAGCTCTGGGGCTGAAACCACTCTCAGTTGTCCATCTGATCCTTGTGAACAGACCTGGGGAACTGGGCTGAATCCAGGCTCAATTGTCCATCTGATCCTCACTGCAAAAGGGTAGCAGAGCACTCCAGGAAGGCTGAGGGACAGAGAGGGAAGTGATCACAGCAGTGACACCATGGGGACACCAGGATGGGGAGCAGTGCTCAGAGCCCCAGCACAGGGGGGCACAGCAGCTCGTGCTCACCCCACAGCCCCAGAACAGGAACCCCAAGCACTCCATCCCTGCCCACAGGCACCCAGCCAGGTACTTTCTGGATCCCACAGGCTCTTCTCAGCACAAGGGTCAGCAGGTTTATTCTGCAGCTGTTGGAGTTTTACAGGAACTGGGACACAGCCACGAACCCTCCCAGTTCAGCTCACCTCTCACCAGCTGCTCACAGAGTTTTGAGTGTTCTTTTCCATGGGCACCTCTTGAATGTCCCAGTCCCAGATGCATGACTGCCCTGGGGTTAGTGTGGAACAAAGCAGCCTCTCCCCCATTGTCCACGTGCAATAACAGGACTGCCTTAGCCTTCAAAGAGCAGGGGTGACTGAAGATCAAGTGATACTGGGTGACCTGTCCATGCAGAGCTGTCAGCAGCCATCTCCAGAGCCTTCATTCTCCTCTGGCTGAGCAGCAATGCTGCTCTCCTGCAGCACAGAGCTGGGGCTGAAGCACACCCAGCAATGAATAAAGGCAAGAACCACACTTTGGCAAACTCCAGAGCCTACCACAAACCTCCACATGCTATGGCTGGGGTGCAGGCTTTTTTCACATCTTGGCATCAAGTAGATTTTGATTCACAAGAGGCCATTCAAACCAGAATTTATCCAAAGTGAAGTCTGCAGAAGTTTAAACCAAGAATTTCTAAACATCTGAGACCAATGCAGCCTTCTCATGTAGAGAACAGCTTGGCCTTACCCCTTGCTTGCTTTTCTTGGCTGTTTACCATCTGTGGCTCACGTTCTTCAGAACCAAGTTGTTTCTGCAGTTTTTGTGCAACTGAGTGCCTTTGTACATTTATGGTGTCAAGGCCCCATCTGGGATCTCCTCAGGACAGATTCCTGACTTGATAACATACCAGCTCTCCAAAGAAAGCAATTTGAAGCTAACATCCACACAGCTGCTCTGACTTAGAAGCTTCATCAAATTCCCCTTCCAGGCTAAAAGAAAAAGCCCATGTTTGGTAACTCCATTGGACATTACCACCTTCTGCCCCAAAGCTCTCAGTTCCTCTCACTCTGGTATAAGGTAGATGGTGGTCGTTGAAATATTTTTGTTTGTTTAAGTAAAAAGCTTTCTCCTTAAAGAGAAAGCTTTGTCAGAGGACAAAGAAATGTGTCACTTTCTCCTCCCAGGGGAAGTTATACAGCAGCACCACTGCTTCAGTTTGAAGTCTATCTTCCCATGTTCTAGAATAAAAAAAAACCCTCACAAAGGCATGAGACAAGGAAATATCAGTGGACAAGACTCTCCAGCACTAAGGAAAAAAGCCAAGGCAAAGACATGTGCCTGTTTCTCTATTAAATGAGAAAAAGATGCTGATCCAAAAAACTCTGAAACTGCCCTTCAGTGCTGCAGAAGTACAACACATAAAACCAGAAGGGAGGATGATGAGGATCTTCCTCATGAATGGAGCACTGGCACATCAATGCCCTGCCAAACCCCAGCTCCTCACCGTGGCACTGTGCTCAGGTAAGAAAACATTTCCCACCTTTCCCACCCCACTGCCAGAATGAGGCACATGGCACAGCCCATGAAATAAAACCTGGAATTAGCATCCACGCCAGCTGCACTTACAGCCATTAACTCTGAAGCATTAACTTTACTCCCTGCCTTTGGGAAGGCCAAGGGGAGTGATGGCAGATGTTGAGGAGGGACCAGCCCTGCACTCATCCCTCCAAACCTCTCTCCCTGGGCACACAGACACTGCCAGGGGGCCACAGGCACAGCTGGCCTGCAAAGCCCTGAAGGTCAGGCCAGCCTCAGGCAGGACAGGGTGACAAAGAGTCACACAGAGTGTGTCCCAAGCACCAGCACTGCCTCCTGCTCATCCCTGTGCTCCAGAGCTCAGGGACACCATCCCTCCCTCTCCTCCTTCCAAAGAAAGGGCTCTGCAGGGCAGCCTGCAGCACCCAGGCAGCTGCCCCCACTTTCAGGGAGAGCAGGACTTTATTCACAGAGCAGCTGAGCTCTGCCTTTAGTGCTGGGGCTGCACCTCCACACAGCACCAGCCCACACCAAACCAATTCTACCATGGAAATTGTTTTTGTATCCCTTCCCTCAAACTCCCCAGAGTTCAAGCAGCTCATGCCACCCCAGAGCTACAGATAAAAGCAGTTCCTGTACCCAATTAACACACAGAACGAGGATTTTTCTTTTTGCTGTAAAAACCACTTAGTCTGCAAGAGACTTTTCTGACCAATGCCACAGACCAATTTACTTTATCCCAGGAGTTTCCAAAGCATTACCATTAAGGGCAGAGCAGCAGAGAGTTAAAAGGGAATGGATGTTTTAGTAGTCCCTGGGAAAACACAGCTAACAGTGGCACATTTTCTCCACCAGGTGCTTGGAAACTATTATTTTTCAGCTGTATTTTCTCACATCAGCAGAGATTATATGGCCATTACCTGTAGCACATATTCCATCTTTGCTAAGGACAACTGCACTCTTCCCCCAGCAATTATTCATGGAAACAGAGGCAGTTGTAGTAGTTACTCACATGAACTAACTCAAGGGAAGATTCCTTTGTTTTCCAGAGCAGTGCAGTAACTGGAAGTGAGTCAACACCTTGACATGAGCTCATTCTGCAAAGGCCACCAGCGAAGGAACCCAGTGACTGCAGTGTGGTACCAGACACTTACTCACTTTTATTCTGCAGGCATCACACAGCTTTGTCTGAAAGCAGCTGGTGTCTGACTCCTGACTTGGCAGGGTGTGAGCTCCATCACACACCTGGAAACACAGAGGAGCAGGGCAGCAGCTCCACACAGGCACAGACACCAGGTTTGGGAAACTCAGCTCGAGCAGGTGCAGCCAGCTCTTCCTCCCCTGCTGCACAAGGCTCCTGCCACAGCACATGAGATAAGCTCAGCCCAGCTGAAATCCTCTCACTGGTCCTCCCTGCCAGCCCCATGGAATCCTCCCCCCTTGTCAACACAAGCCCTGGGTGGCTCCAGGCTCAGGCAGTACAAGGATAATAAAACCCCAAATTGCACCCACCACTTGCACTGGCCCATCAGATGCCAATTCCAGTGAATGCAGAGGCATCTGCCACAAAATCTGACCAAGACACAAACCCCAGAGAGCCACAGAACATACTCCATTCCACATCCTATATTCTTCAAAAACTACATTGTGTCTTGGAATATAATCTGTCAGCACTGTCTGCACTCAGTCACAAACCCTGGCACAGTGTCCTCACTGGCTCATTAGCTACAGATTTTAAATTCCAGGAAATTAATGAATTCTTAATTAGCCCTCACAAGACAAGCAGACCTTGCAGACTGCTTTCACTCTGAGGGAAGGAAATAAGGTTCAGGAAAAAAACCAACCCAGATACAGGAGAGCAACAGGCAGAGGCCAGCCCCCACCTGCAGCAGCAGCGACTGCCCACAAACACAGCAGTACCAGCTCCTGCAACACAAGCCCACACCTCAGGAGTATCCAGCAGGAGTTTACAAACAAGCTCCAAAGCACATCACAGTGCACTTCAGGAACCTCCAGAGCAGAGAGAGGCTGCAGAGGCTGCTGCTGATGCACTGCAGCAACCCAGTATCCCCTGAGGAGCAACTGCTGCACTTCACCCCCTGCCTTTAAGGGGAAGAGGAGTCAATTGCTACTTTATGCATCCATCATCAGCACTAGTGCAGCAGGGCAGGGATGGACAGGGAAAAGGCTCCTCCACCTCCAGGCTGGAAAGCACCGCCATTCACTTTGTAAACAGCAGCACAGCTCCACTGCATTCCCAGCTGTTCCTTTATTCACTCACCACTGAAATACCCCCAGAGCCACTCTGCCCATCCTGCAGCCAGACCACTCTCACTGCAGGACTCTGCACAGCTCAGTCCTGGTGATGCAGCAGCCAACTGACACCAGCAAGCCTGAGCTGTCTGTGCTACTGAGCACTGCATCTGGTGTAGAAATCAGATGTTACAGGGGTGGGAAAGACACAGATTACTCCTGGGACAAAAGGTTCATTGAGCCATCGTGCATTGCTATCATGGAGGGAAAAAAAAAAAAAAAAGAAAAAAAAAAAAAAAAAAAAGGTGATCTTTTTCCAAGAGCAACTCCCATTTTTACAATCATTTTGTAAACTTCCTTATCTCGAGCCACGGCTCAGATAGTTCACAGCTTTTGAATCAGGCATGGCCACAAGCAGCCACCAGGCACCCCAGCTCTCACTTCAGCCAGGGAATAAGGACAAAACACGGCACAGTCCAGCAGGAGGCTACAGCAAGGCTGACCTTATAACAACAGCCTGGCTTCTCCAGATAGAGGATTATGTAAGTCCCCGTTGTACTGGCAGAGGTTTATGTAGTAAGGAAAGAGACACAGCAGCCAGACCTTGTAAGGTGCGCTCCGGAGCCCACGGCGGGAACCACGGACCCGAGCAGAGAGCCCCAATGCCCCAAGGGGCCGGAGCGATCCCGGGAACCACGGACCCGAGCAGAGAGCCCCAATGCCCCAAGGGGCCGGAGCGATCCCGGGAACCACGGACCCGAGCAGAGAGCCCCAATGCCCCAAGGGCCGGAGCGATCCCGGGAACCACGGACCCGAGTAGAGAGCCCCAATGCCCCAGGGAGCCGGAGCGATCCCGGGAACCACGGACCCGAGCAGAGAGCCCCAATGCCCCAGGGAGCCGGAGCGATCCCGGGAACCACGGACCCGAGTAGAGAGCCCCAATGCCCCAGGGAGCCGGAGCGATCGGCACCGGGCATCGCTCGGCCCCGCCAGCCGGGCCTGGAGCCGCCCCTGCCGCGGCACCCCCGCGCGGCTGCGGAGCCCCATCACTCCAATATCCCCAATATCACCATCACCCCAATATCCCCAACATCCCCATCAATCACCCCAATATCCCCACCATCCCCATCGCCCCGGGGCCGCTCCCCGGCCGGGCCGGGCTCCGGGAGCCGCCGCAGGCAGCGCTCGGCCTCGCCCGGCCCCGCCGCTGGCACCGCCCGCGGGCCCTGCCCGGCACCGCAGCCGCTCCCTCAGGCGGGCACCGAGCGCGGAGAGGCCGCGGAGCCGCCCCGCTCCCGCTCCCTGCCCGGCCCCGCTCCGCTCCTACCGTGCCTGGGCTGCCGTGCGGACCATGGCCCGTGCCGTGCCGTGCCGTGCCGTGCCCCTGGCAGGCCGAGCCCCGCGCCCGCTGCTCCCGGCGCGCCCAGCGGGGCCGGGCCGGCATCACATGGCCCAAATAGCGCCCGGCACGGCCCGCTCCGCCCCCGGCCCGGCCTGGCGCGGCCGCTCCGCCCGGGCAGCGCCGGCGGCGGGCGGGGCCGGGAACGGAGCGGGGCTGAGCAGGGAACGGGGCCGGGAACGGAGCGGGACCGGGCACGGAGCTGAGCCGGGAATGGAGCGGGCTGGGCCGGGAATGGGCCAGAGCCGGGCCGGGCCGGGCCCGGGAATGGAGCAGAGCTGGGACAGGAGCGGGGCCGGGGCCGGGAGATGGAGCGGGGCTGGGGCCGGGAACGGAGCAGAGCCGGGAGATGGAGCGGGGCCAGGAATGGAGCGGGGCCGGGCCGGGAGATGGAGCGGGGCCGGGGCCGGGAACGGAGCAGAACCGGGAGATGGAGCGGGGCCAGGAATGGAGCGGGGCCGGGAATGGAGCGGGGCCGGGCCGGGAGATGAAGCGGGGCCGGGAGATGGAGCGGGGCCGGGGCCGGGGCGCTGCTGCGGGCGGGGGTCGCTCATCGCGGGCAGCAGCGGCAGCCCCGGAGCCGCGGTCCCCGTGCCCATCCCCGCCCGTTTCTCGGTGCAATCCCCGCTGCTTTGGTGCTGTTGAGCCGCGCTCGCTGCAGCAGCGGCTGCGAACAGCGGCAGGTCCCGGCGTGGCGCTGGGGATCTCCGCGCACCCGCTCGTGGGTCGCATCCTGGGCGTGCCACATGCACGCGGTTCCGCATTTTGTACAAAAAGGGGATCGGACACTGCCCGCGGCGGTGGCGGAGTCTCCGTGCCCGGAGGAGTTCCAGGGATGCCCGGCCCTGGCACTTTGTGCCATGCTCCGGTTGACGTGGTGCTGTTATGTCACAGGACGGACTCGGTGATCTCAGAGCTCTTTTCCAGTCTTAGCTGATTCTGTGATTTGTTTCAGCCACTCATGGGAATGTCTCTTTGCTTTTTAAAGACTCATTTGTTTACCAAAATAAACTAGGGAAGTACATTTCTGTTCACTTCAGCCCTCATTGAAAAACCGCTTTGCACAAATCTGACCCGGTAGTTTCCCTTTGAGATGATCGATTTTTCAGTGTTCCCAGACAAAGAGACTTGCTTGCAGCAATACTGCTCAAGCTATAAGCCCGTGGATTGTCATAAATCCAGCGAGCCATATTGCATGGGATACCTCCAAGGACCACCTAGGAGCTGCAGGAAGTGTGTGGGTGATTCAGGAGGTGGCAGCCTGCCACCTGAGTCAGTGTGGAATTAATGCCCCTGCAAGCTGCTGCACTTATTGTTTTTTGGGATGGGACATTAGCACGGTCTTGGGGCACGTGAAAAAAAAGAGCTCAGTTAATTCATGTGTCTTCATGTCTTTGCAGGACTGAGGCACTAATTTGTTGAGCATATTTCGATGTCCTTGGGGAATAGTTGCTCTATGCCAGCCACTGTGGTCCTTTAAAAAAACACATTGACATCAGAATAAATTTATTACTCTAGCTGACCAGCGACACTGGGGAGATTGTAGATACAGAACTAATATGTTCTTTCACACCCTCCAAAATAAAAATAGGAGGGTTTATGTCAAACAGATACATATTTGGGTGGCCTTTTCAAAACTACTTTGTTTTGACCTGGTCCTGTTCATATTTAAGTTCCTTTTCCCCACTAATTCCAGGGAGAAGTGGGGTGGAGGAGTCACAGGAGCAGCAGGGAGGCTGGAGGAAACCAGATGTGACAAGTGCTGGAGCAGAACTTCTCAGCTTTGTGGTGGCTTCTCGCCAGATGAGATCACAGCTCCTATGGAATCTTGTCTGCTTTTATTTCCGTAATATTTGACTTTCTTGCTTCCTCAAGAAGCAGGAATTGCTGATCTTCAGTCACTTGCTTTGAGCACTGTCTGTATCTCAAACAATAGCACAAGCAGGGGCAGAGGGGGGTGGCTGACTAGGGCCAGTGTTTATGGCCTGCACTGGGATCCCTCTGAGCCTTTTTGGAGAACTGGCTGGGGATGGAGCCTGGATGAGCAGAGACTTTCCCAGCTCCCATCCTTGTGAATTTATGCTAGGACTATTAAAGGAAGGTGGGAGGAGGAATGGCTTGGCATCCCTGCTTTCTTGTGCTCAGCATTCAGCACTGCAGGTTAGCTCTGGGGTCTGGACAGGGATGAGCACCCACCTTCAGAAATCTGCATCCCTTTTGAGTGGCTGAAGTTAAATATCCAAATGCTTTGGGCTCCCAGCACGGACTCTGAGGCTGGAGCAGGCTTTGTGGATGTTCTTTCTGCCTGCCTGGCACTGCCCTTGCAGCAGGAGGGGATCCCATTGCCTTGTGTTTGAAGGGGCTGCAGGAAGATGGGCAGGCAGAAATCCTGCAGCTCTGTGTGCCCTGGGGAGAGCAGGGGAGACACAGAGAGAGAGAGAGAACAGCCACTGTGCCTGGAAACATGGAAGTGCTGCATGCAGGCTGTGCCCGTGGGGACAGGGGACACAACAGCACAGATAAAGAACAATGAGTGCTGTGAGTGCAGCCGCAGAGCCAAAGTCACCCGGTGTGCTGCAGGACACAGAGGCTGTGAAAACAGCAGCTCACCAGGAGAAACCCTGCCAAGCCTGCAGGAGGACAAACAAACCCTCCTCAGCTGGGAGATGGGGTAGGAAAGGGAGTAAAGGAGAGTGGGATGGGGGAGAAAAAAAAGAGGCATCCCTCAAGGGGCATTTTACATGGAAAAGAAGAAGAAATCATCTTCATTTTTTGTCCCTTCTTGAGAACTGAGATATCAGCACAGCACTTCACACACTGCAACACAAGTCAATGAGGCTGCTGAATGAAATAAAACCCTTTATAAATAAATAAAAAAGTAGAATCCAGGTATTTTGCTTTACATTCACCTGGAGAGTCTTGCTGTGATGTCTCCCCTCACGACTCCTTTCCCTTTCTGTTTCAGCACAGGGTGCTGCTGGATGTGAGGATGCCCTAAAGGATGGGATGTATGTAATGGGGACACTCAGATATAGAATTTACTCCCTGTTCTTTTAAAGCAACACTGACAACCCCAGCTGGCTGCTGAGTTCCCTCTGAGGTACCTGTGTGACTGTTCATGACGGGAGCACCCTGGGAATCCCAGTGATTTCCTCTGATTTAGGGCCCTGCAGATGTGGGGAGGAGGCCACACCCAACATCCTTGTGCCAGCTGTGCCTGTGGGAGCTGAGCACACGGTCACACCTGGCCAGGGGAAGCCGCTGGGGCTGGGGAAGCAGAGAAAAGCAGCACGGGAGAGCAGCACCCTCTGCTGCTGGCAGAGCTGCGGCCAGAGGAGCCGAGCAAAGGAACCCGCAGCGATGCAGGCACAGCTGTGCACTGCTGCAGCACCCGTGGCAGCTGTGCACTGCTGCAGCACCCCTGCCAGCTGTGCACTGCTGCAGCACCCCTGCCAGTTCTGCACTGCTGCAGCACCCCTGCCAGCTGTGCACTGCTGCAGCACTCACTGCTGCAGCTGTGGACAAAGCAGAAGTAGAGCACAGAACTGATAATTTTGTTTTGAAAAAGCACTAAGGCAGTGAAAGTTTTGCTCCTTTTTGCACCTGTGGCCCCGCTCCCTGCGTTTGGGGGGCACTCACTGATGCTGGCACCACTGAACATGTGCAGAGGGTCTGGCCCCAGAAAGCCCCACATGCCTGCAGTGCCCAGGAGCCCCCTGCACACCAGGGCTGGGGTGCAGAGCCCCCAGCTGCAGCCAGGGACAGCAGCACGTGTGAAGGAGCAGGGCTGCAGCAGCAATTTCTGATTTCAGGGCTGCCAGCAGGATGAATCCTCCCCGGGCACTGGGGTGGAGCTGTGCTCCTCCCCTGGGATGAGGGGTCAGGTGGGATTTCCCTTTGGGAATCAGCTGAGGTGGATTCAGGACTCCCAGAGGGCCCTGCCAGCCCCGAGCCCCCTCAGCTGCTGGCTGTGAGCTCAGTTAAAAATGCAGCTCTGCAAACCCAGTGTTGGGAGGCAGCTCCGTGCTATGGTGACAGTATCCATGGAAATGCAACTCGGGCAGGAAATGTGCAGCAGGGACTTTCCTGAGGCATGGCCTTTCCAGGACCCTGGGTGATTCCATCTTCTCACCTTAAAAGGGCTTGGGCTGCTCCTTGTTTTGGAAAGTCCTGGCCTTGTCTGGATGAAACACCAAAAAAAGAAAAAAAAAAGAGTCAGAGTGAATATTTAATACTGCAGCAACACTGGCCACTTTGCACAACTACAACTCCACTCACCAGGAGGTCAGAGGAAGGCCACCCATCTCTGGAAGAAATTAAAAGACACTTCTTGTTAAAAATTATTTATTTTTTTAATAAATATAATTCTTCATTCATTAAACAACATGAAAGTAATCATAAAACTTTACTCATGGGGAAAAAAAAAATTTACAATTTGATTTATAAAAGTCGAAGTGAAAAATGAGTTCTTTCCAGTGTTAGTTTTCTGTAAAACATATAAATAATCATACCATTGAATTGTAGGAATGCCCTTGACATTAAAAAAATTAATAAAAATTGGTATCAATAATCACTTATGTGAAGCAGACTGTAAGAAGTTACTCCATGGAGCTGCCTTTGCAAAGAAAGGTTAATACAAGCTCTCAAGAAGGTGCACACTTTCTATTAATAACTTTCACAAAATAAAAATAGCCCTGCTTCCTTGGCCCACAGCCCAGTGGATTGCTACCATTCCTCTCATTGGATTTGTTGCTCATTTAACCCTTCTTCCCATCCAGTCTCTCTCTTTCCAGTCATAAATTTTTATATTCAAAAATATTTGGTTTTCATTTAGCAAATGCTAAGTATTAAAAGAGTTTAACAGGAATTGTCTATGTGAAAAAAATAAAAATATACTTCTGAAAAATCCTCCAAACAACCTAGATAGCTCCATTCACCAAGGAAAACATATGGAAACTTTTAATGGATTTTAATAAAATCTAGGATAAATTAAGGGGTGATCCACTAGATAGAGACTTCATAAATAAACCCTGTTTTCAGTAGCTCCCTGGGAAAAATCCCATGTGCTTATTTAAAAGTGCAAATAAATCTTTCAGTCTTTATTTCAAGAGGTTCCAGCCATATATTACCAAGCAAGTATGCAAAAATAAGAAAACTCCAATGCCACAGTCACCTGTAAGACAGGAATAAACTCTGCCCATAACAAAATAGTTCCTCTCTCATAGGTCAGTTTTTCATTAAAACTTGTTCCCTCACACCAAATACAAAAGAACTGGAATGAAGTTACATTTTTGGACATTTTTGTTTAAAAAGTAAAGGTTTTTCTGCCAGCAAAACCCAACCATTCCTCTGAGCACCAAGCTTTTCCCTCAGTAATTACTGCACTGCTGGCAAACAGCAGCTCTGAGCTGCCATTCCCCTCACCCTGTCCCCATGATTTTAACAGCCCCAAAAGCAGTTTGTCCTCCTTCCCCATCTTGATTTTAACAGCCCCAAAGCAGTTTGTGCTCCTTCCCCATCCCCCTGATCAGCCATCACTTAATGAATGCAGCCAATTCCTGCCCACAGGCTCAGCCTCTGCTGCTGGGCACTTTGCAAAGGCTCAGGGCTGCAGTGAGCTCACACAGCAGTGCCAGCATTTCTGCCCCAAAAGGCAGAGGCTGTCTGTGCTCCCAGCCACAGCCAGAGCCAGGAGGGGCTGCACACACAAGGTTACAGTTCCATGGGCACACCACCATCATTTCACTGAGATGACTCTGGCCCAGCCACACTGAACGTGTTATTACTGTCTTTTAGCCTGAGAATTACAGGAAATTTAAGAGCATTTGGCAGGCAGGTGATTGAACAAGTCTCCCATAGTGCCTGTGAGGTAGTTATGTGCCAATGAGCACAAAGGCCTGACAGGAAAACTGAGGCACTTCAAGGTGAGATCATTTGTCCAAAGTCTCAGTCAGAACTCAGAGCAGAGCCAGAATTGCTGCACTGGCTCCTCCTGAGCTCTGGACACTGAGCCCAGCTCCCTCCAGGCTCAAAAGTCAGAGGTGCTGCAGGCCAAGGATCTCCCAGAAGGCTGGAGGTGAAGGGACCAAGCTGCTGCTGGCAACAGAGGAACATGGACATTGTGCAGGAAAATCCAGGCTGTAAAGGCCACGCAGACAAGGCAGGAGGGACACTGTGAAGGCATCAGCCCAGCAGAGCTTCATAATCCATGTACCAGACCAGCTGGCCAGAGCTGGGGCTGACCCCTGAGATCGGCCACTTGCTGGGCTCGTGGCCCACTCTGCTGAGCAGGGTGGTGATGTCGTGCTTGCCCTTGCCCAAAACCAGCACAAACACCTGCCTGGCCCTGTTGATGAGGGGCAGGCTGAGGCTCATCCTCTGGTGAGGCTTGACAGGGCTCTCAGTGAGCAGCACGCTGGCGGCGCCCCGCAGGCCGTGCTCGGAGCGGGGGAAGAGCGAGGCCGTGTGCCCGTCCGTGCCCACCCCCAGCAGCACCAGGTCGAAGCTGGCGTTGGCCACCAGGGCGGCGATGTCCTGGGCGTAGAGCCGGGCCCCGCCGTCCTCCTCCACGCACAGCCGCCCGTTCAGCTGCACGGGCATGGGGTGGATGTGCAGGTAGGGAACCCGCACGTGCTGCAGCAGGTGCCGCTGCAGCCCCTGGAAGTTGGAGTCGCTGTGGCTCAGGGGCACGCAGCGCTCGTCCACCAGCCACACGTGGGTGTGCTGCCAGGGGAAGCCGTAGTGGTGCCTGGCCAGCCTCTGGAACAGCCCCACGGGGCTGGAGCCCCCCGACAGGGCCAGGTGGAACTGTCCCGAGCGAGCCACGCTGCTCAGCGCTGCCTGCTCCATGTCTGACGCCAGCTGGGAAATCAGGTCCTCGGCCCAGGCCGACACCAGGGGACTCTGCCGGAATTTGGACTGGATGGCCCTGAAATCACTTGGCATCTGCCTGCTGGGGCCCAGCAGCTCTGCTGGCTCTGCCAGGGTGAACGCCAGCCCCCCGCTCACCATCTCAAAGTCCAGCAGCTGCTGGTTCTCCACGCCCCCGGGGTAGAGGCGCGGGGGCTGGCGGGAGGTGCTGGCCAGCAGCGGGGTCCAGAAGGCCCAGGAGGCCAGCAGGTTCTCCGTGGTGACGAAGAAATCCTTCCTGCCGTGGTAGATGTTGGAGATGAGGACAGAATATGCATCTCTCTCTTTCACAGGGCTGTACACGTAGAAATCAGACAGTGGCTGGCCAAAGACGTGCAGGTCTGACCGAGCCTCTGCTTCCTTCCAGCTGTCTTTGGGCATGGCAGGCTGGAAGAGGTTCCTGCTCACCAGCACCGCAGGGGAGCCGAGCGCACCGTGCCCGAAGTAGAAGATGATGTGCTTGGGCTTGCACTGGCTGTGCCCTGCCTCCCTCAGAGTGCCACTCTGAGTGCAGTAGGCCCTGTTCTTGAAGAGCACACGGGCATAGCCCACCCGCTCATCCAGAGCCTTCCCGGAGGTGAGGAGGAAAGGGACCCCCTCCCAGCGTGGGCTGTGGCTGTGGATCAGCACCCCTGCAACGACACAGAGCCACCCCACACCTGAGCAGGCACTCCTGGCCATCTCCAGCACCTGCCCATCCCTCTCCCTCCTCAGCTCCTTTGGCAGCCCCTGTGTCTCCAGCTCCACATCCAGCCCTTGCATGGCTTCACTGCCTGCCCAGAACTCGATGATCTTTACAGGCCCTTCCCACCCAGGCCATTTTGTGATTCTCACTCTCACCAGCTCCCCTGCTGTGCTTTCTCCCAGCTATCCCACTTCTTCAGCCTCCTTTCATCTTGCAGGAAACCAGTTTCTAAGCATGAACATCATTTAGACAATCCTCTTCATGTTCACAGCATGGCTAGAGATGGCCTTGTGGCTCACTCATCACTGAGAACAAAGTTTTGTCCCTCAGCTACAGAGCAACTAGACTTTATGAAAAGGAAAAGGAGTTTACAGGCCACTTCCAAAATCAATGCAGAGATTTTATAATAATGGGCCTTAGCTCTCACACTTCCCATTCCCTGCATCAAGGGTTAACTGACACAACAACAGGGTCATCTTGCCCAGCTTCCAGTTACCATGTCAGAGGATGCCTGGACACATCCCTGAGTCAGCAAGGAGCTCCAGAGCCACGGAGCTGGTACTGCATGCAAGGGCTCCCATCTCCTGCTCTCCTCAGCTCTGACCTCCCCTGGCCAGGGCCCAGCCCAAGCCCTCACCTGCAAAGGTTGGTGTGGTGCTGACGTAGCCCGGTGCCTGCTGCAGCTCCTCCTGCACCTGGCTGTCGTAGGCCTGGTACTGCCCCAGCACAGCACTGCTCCTCTCCAGGCCCCACAGGGACTGCAGTGCCTGCAGCTTGTGCTGCAGCACCTCCTGGGCGCTGCTGACGTTGGCAGGGAGCTCCATGAGGAGGAACATGAGGGCCTCGGTGAGGTGGTTCTGCAGCACATCCCGGATCACCCCGTACTGCTCGTAGAAGCTGGTGCGGCCTGGGCACAGTGAGGAGGCAAAGTGCTGCTCAGGGACCTGCCTCCCTTCTGCACCACAGGCTGGGCAAAGCTCCAAGCTCCTCTCCTCCCCACACAGCAATTACCCAAAGCAACCAAGCTCAGGGGAGCTGTGGATGTTCAGTCACTGGATATGTTCAAGGTCTGGTCGGACAGAGCTTTGGGCAGCCTGTCCGAGTGAAATTAGAAAATTTTAGACATTTTTTTGGACTAGATGGCTCTCCTGTCCTCAGAAGGCTCTGGCTGAGCCATGCCCTTGGGAGACAAAATTTCATGCACAGAGCCACGCTTCCCTTTCCCTGCCTGGCTTCTCATGCAGGTGGGATCAGTGGGAGAAGGACAGAGCACTTCTGCAGTGACTCAAGGCTGTGTCACCAGCAGCAGGCTGCATCACGACCACAGGCTTTCCCTCCTGACTGATCATTTATCTCCCCCGCTCTAATCCAAAGGCACATTCATTAGTGAAATCAATGCTGCAGACTTGCTGGGAGCCAGGCTGCCAGCTGAAGCTGCACAGGGGGAAAAAAGACATCAAATGACAAATGACAAAGTTTTCAGAGAGGGGAGGGCACAGGGAGTAGCTGGGTGTTCTCCCTAAATCTGTCTGCAGTGCATCCCTCTCCCACAGACAGGCTCAGGTGAGCTCTGGGCTGCCAAACCAGATTACCACCCCAAGTTTGCTAAAATTGCATTAACTGAGTCTGTGGTGGCTGAGGGAGGGAGGGAGGCAGAGGTGAAGTGGTAGGGAAGCAATCCTGGTGGTGCAGAGGCCAGGGCACCTGGCATGCCCAGCAGTGCTGCGGGTGGCAGCCCAGCCTGGGCTTTGCGCTGAGCACTGCAGAGGGGACGCTGCAGCATTGCAGCAGTGCAGCCGTGTCCTTCAGCAGGAGCCACGCTGGGCTGGGACTGTCCCTCTGCAGGGACTGTCCCTCTGCAGTGCTCTTCCCACTACCATGGGAAGAGAGGCAGGGAGGAAAGGCAGACAAACCCAGAGTGACCCAGAGACATGCAGGCAGGAGAGGCACGAGCACGGCACAAAGGGGTGAGCCTGGTGCCTGACAGGACAGCAGCACAAAAGGGTTGGTACAACAACCACACTGCTGCTGCACTGAGCTGAAGTGGCCTCAGACTGCATCAATTCCAAATCCAGTGCTATTCACCAAGAACTGAGATAGAAAGGTCAGCAATGCCCCCAGAGCTCTGCAGCAGGAAAAGGTGGGGGGTTCTCCCCTGCTCCCAGATGAACTGCAAATGGATTTTTTTCTTAGAGGCAGCAATACTACCTGAAGTGAGTGAGTCTCCAGCACAGGAAGGGTAGGACAGTCCCTCTCTGTTTCCAGGGAGCAATACACCATTCATCTGCTCCTTTTTTATTTGTGTACCAGAAGCACCTCAAGGGTCACCTCCCCATTAATGAACCTGCCAGCTCTCACCCATTCACCCTGCACACTCTGCACATCCTGCACACCCTCCTCACCAACCTTTAGCATCCACAGTCTCCTTCAAAACAACCTCCACTCTCTCCACATGATGTCGGTTCCAAATTGGGTCCAGAAACTTTCGGTTCTGATCCCGAAAAGGCAGGATATGGGCCACAGCCTGGGAAAGGGAAAAAAATCAGACTCAATAAAAACTCAGCAGATTCCCACAGTGCCTCAGCCTCACTGCCCCATCCAGCAGCAGAGCAGAGAAAAGCAGCAGGAGAGCCTGCAGTGATGCACAGTTGGGTCACCAGTGACTGTCCAGAGCAGACATTAAAGGTCCTTCTGAGGCACTTTGAGGTTTCATGTGAAAAGGCTGAACTACAAACTGCAGAGCACTCAGTTTGTATCTGTCAGAGGACAAAGGGCTGAGTCAGACCATCCTGCGACTAATGTAAGGTTCCAAAGTGCTGAAATACATCAGCCTGGATACTTACACCACTAAAGCCATCTGCTCTTTTGGGGAGCTAAAATAAACCCCTAAAAACAAAAGAAATCCCCCCCTTTTAATGGAGATGCTCTCCTTGCAGCTGGACATGCAACTTCTGAGTAAAGCCTGGCTACATAAAGTGTGGCATCACATTGCTGAGGAACAAGGATGGTGTGTCCTTGAAGCCATTCCCCCTGGGACAGTGCAGCTGCAGCTCCTGAGCTGTACCTGCAGCAGACAATCCTCCCAGCCCAGAGTGCAGCACAGGCCAGGAGGAAACCTCCCCCTAAGCATCCCACAGAACTAACACCCCATCAGCTCCTTATCATATCAAATGAAGGAGAGCTGCCAGAAGCCATGGCTAAGCAGAGAGCCCTGTGTGTAATGGGATGTGGAGCTGTGAGAGGACAGGTGCTGCTTACTCAGCGAAACCAAAGCCCTGACCTTGGGGAGGAGGCCAGAGGAGTTCTGCATCTCTGCTCCAGCCCACAGCCCAGCCCTGCTCTGCAGAAGGGACACTCTTCACTCCAACAGGAGGCAGCCCTGCTTTGGCCTGCACATTTCCTGTGTTCTCCCAGAGGATGGACAGCAGCACAGGACAGAGGAACAGGACAGGACTCCAGGAGCAAATGGAGGCTCTGGATCACACTGAGAGGCTCTGCAGGGGTTTGGGAGGGGAACATTGCTCTCCTCAGACACAGAACTGACCACAACAGTCTCCTGGGCACTGAGCCCCCAGCCTGGCAGGGGCTGTGCACTGCTCACCTGCTTGCCCAGGTAATGGTCCACCCGGTACATCTCCTCCTCCCTGAAGAATCCTGCCAGCTGTGCAGCCAGCTGTTGGGCCGACTCCAGGTCGTGGCCAAAGGGCTTCTCCAGCACCACACGCAGCCAGGCTCCAGCAGGGGGCCTGCAGCTGCTGCTGATGTGCTGGGCAATCTCTGTGTAGGCAAAGGGCGGCACGGAGAAGTAGAAAATCCTCCCCGCCTCCTTCAGCCCCTCCTGGCGGAGCAGGCTCTCGATCTCTCTGCTCAGGGCTGTGTAGTTCTCAGCAGTCTTCAGCTGGTGGTACTGGCTCAGCTTCAGGAACTGGTCCTTGAGCACTGCACACCTGTTGGGAGGCTCGTCAGGGGGACAGGACAGCTTCTTCAGCACGTCAAACATCAGCCTCTGGCCCGGCTCGTGAGGCGCCAGCGCAGCCCCGTGGAACGTGAAGCTGTGGCCACTGCTCACTTGGTCCATGTAGAGCTGGAACAGACCCTGCCACAAATACTTCTTGGCCAAATCGCCCGTGGCTCCCAGCAAGACCACGGAGATGTGGCCCTGGGATGCTCCAGCTGGGGATGGGAGGGCTCCCACAAACAGCACCGTGCACAGCACCCTTCCCAGCATCTTGGGGAGGAGAGGCAGAGCCAGGAGCACTAGAGGTCAGGAAAAAAAACAAAATCAATCCATGTTGTAGCACTGCAAAACATAACACAAGGTACCTGCTTTCCCCAGAGGAGCCAAAAGCTTCAGCCTGGATCCTCCCAACAGCATCTCCTCCCCTGCATGACCTGAACCAAGGCAGCAATTTGGGCTCCTGACAAACCTGCAGCCTCCTTCTGCACCCCAGAATGGAAGGCAGGGTGTGCTGAAGCTGAAGGCACAGCACATGCACTGCTCCCACAGCTGAGTTAACAAAGGGGTGCCAGTGCCCTTGCACAGGGAAACTGAAACCAATTTTTATCCAGATCTCAGAGCTGGCCACAAAGGAACACACAGAGGAACACACAGAGGAACACACAGAGGAACACACAGAGGAACGCACAGAGGAACACATGTGCCTGCACCCTGAGCACACGTGCCTGCACCCTGAATCCTGCTTCCAGCGTCCTGTTTGGGACTTTGCTCAAACAGAGCTGGGCTGCCTTGGCATGGCTTCATGTCAATATTGTCAGAGCAGCTCAGGGACAAACATGACCACTGGCAGTCCCAGGCTCTTCTTCCTTCAGTTAATGGCTCCTGGGCACCACCACTGAACTGGGCTCTAATGGCTACTGGGAGGCTACTGGGTGTGATAAAAGCACTCTGGGGAAGAAGTTCAGCCCTCAGATTGATGGGAGGCAGTCTAGATGCTGCCTCATGGCCAGGTGACAACCTGGGGTGTGTGTTCTGCCTCCTGCAACCTCCACCACTGAAGAGCAGGTCCTGTTCTGGCCTTCTCCACTGTGACCCATCCAAACCACTGCAGCCAGGCCAAAAAGTCCTTTTGCTCACGCTTATTTATCAAAATGAAGTTGTTTTTAAGAGAAAAGTCACATTTAGCACTTACACTGAGAAACACAGCAGTGACTTTGCATCTCAAGAGATGAAATGTCACTGAAGAGAGGTTTAGTCACTCCTGCATGGGTGACTAAACCTCTGTGCTGTTCTCATTACATCAGGTGTTATTTCAGCAGCTCTCACACTGGCTACCTCCTCCCTTAATGCCATTTGCTGAAGCTGTGTTTAGTTGGACCAGAGCCTTCACAGCACACAAGGATATTTACCTCTTTAGAAACTTTGAGCTCTGGTCAATAAATTATGGTAACTAAATAATTACAAGGAACATCTGGATATCTCTCCCTGTCTGCAGCTTGAACTGGTCTGTAGAAACCTGGTGTTTCTCTCTCCAGCAGACTCACCTGTAATACAGGAGCTTGAGCGACAAAAGCAGCTGGAAATGTTTCTCCTGCACAGCCTCTCCCAGTGCAGATCTCTCTCCTCCTGTGCCTGGGTGTCACTGACCAGTGGTTGGATGTGCAGGACAGATAAGGCAGGTTGTTCCCTTCCTGGAAAACAGGAGGAAAGACCCAATTACAACAGAGAATAAAACAAAAGTGCCTGAGCCAGCAACGTCCCAGCACATCCCTGCTCACAGTCCTGCCCTGCTGGCTGTGCTGAAGCCTTTGCCTGCTGTTTGTGAGCAGGTAAAACCCAGGCACGTGTGGTAACTCCTCTCCCAGACAGCTACAACAAGCTGTAATGTAGTCTGTAGGTTCAACTCCTCCCTCTCCAGCCCTGTCGTGGCTGTCTCCCCTCCCTCCCTCCCTCCCTTCTTTCCTCACTGTTTGATCTCCACGGACCCACTGAAGGAATCCAGCAGCACTGGCAGCTGCAAAGAGGCACTCCTGAGGTCTGCCTGCAGAATAAATGATCACCTGCTCTCCCTTCCCCTGCTGTGGGGCTGTAATGCACATGACAAAGTTTCTCAGTGCAATAAATGGGTATTTACACTTCCTGAGCAACCTTTGCTCCATGAACCAGAGGCACTGACCCGCTGCAGCCTGGCAGCCCCTGCTGTGCTGCAGCCACAGAGCAGGGACCCAGTGAGGAAGGGGAAGGCTCTGGGTGGCCCATGCTGCTCCAGAAAAGAGGGAATCAGCCAGGGA
Organism: Muscicapa striata striata; assembly: GCA_030060385.1. Classification (NCBI taxonomy): domain Eukaryota; kingdom Metazoa; phylum Chordata; class Aves; order Passeriformes; family Muscicapidae; genus Muscicapa; species Muscicapa striata. Next base: position 63,814 of record JAREIS010000566.1, on the reverse strand, counting down.
ACTTCCTGGCAGATTCAGCCACAGTCATATGTATTCCCAAACCAACAGAAAGCCAGTTTCACAACCCTGCAATTGCAAAATATTGAGCTACACTGCACAGAATAAGCTCAGTAAACCCAGCAGTGTTTGTTTACTGCTTTCATACCAGCTGACCACCACTGCTCACGTTAAAAAATAATATTCCAAAAACCCCCCAGCCAGTTAGAACAAAGTTACTTAGGGTTTTAGGAAAAGGCTCCTGATCCACATAAAACACAGAAGTCAGGCTGTGCATTCCCTTGCACAGCCCCTGGAGCTCCTGTTCAACAGGAGCTTATTTCAGGTCTTAATGGAAAAAATGCAGAAGGTATTTTTTGTTACTGCTGTATCCCCACTGAAAAATAATTACCAGATGCACAGATGGGCTGTGATGGTCCTTGTGGGTCCCTTCCAGCTGAGGGTGCTCTATGATTCTATGATAAGTGCAGCATGGCCTGGGGCTCCCACAGGGCCCTGCACAGGTAACACACAAAGGAAAGGGCTCTGAGATCCTCTGAGAACTGGGGAAACCCCACTGCCCTCCTGTACTCGCACACACCAGAGCAGGAATGACCTCACCATCAGCTTCTGGAAAAGTCCGAATGAGGAGACTCCCATTAAAAGCAAGCTGAGAGGTGCATGGATTCGTGTTCGGCCCTTCTGGCGCTGTCTCAGCCTCACTCCCCGGGCTCTGGCCTCAGCATCGTGACAGCAGCCGTTTCCAAAGCCCTGGAAAAGCAGGACAGGGGGACCGTGAGGGAACTGCTCCAGTGCGTGGGCAGGGCATGGAATCCAGGGGATGAGCTCACGGGTGACAGGGATGAGCTCACGGGTGACAGTGATGAGCCCACCTGTGACAGGGACGGGCTCACCCGTGACAGGGCCGAGCCCCGAGTGACAGCGGCTGTCCCAGCGCCCGAGCACCGCGAGGGACCTGCCCCTGGCGCTGGAGCTCCCCAGGCCAGGCCGGGCCGGGCCGCGCACCCCGCGGGCTGAGGGGCAGCGGGGCCGGGCCGGGCCGGGGCCGCACCAAACGCCTGTGACCGTGCCTCCCCCTCGCTGGGAGCCGGGAGCATCGCCCCTCGATCCCCGCAGCCCTCGATCCCCGCATCCCTCGATCCCCGCATCCCTCCATCCCCGCAGCCCTCACCGCCTCCCACGCGGTGCCGGAGCGGGGAGGCCGGTGCGCGGTGCCGCAGGACAGCGCAGAGCGGGGCCCGGGCTGACCCCTCCGGCCCGAGTTGACCCCTCCCCGGTCCGAGCTGACCCCTCCCCGGTCCGAGCTGACCCTTCCCCGGTCCGAGCTGACCCCTCCCCGGTCCGAACTGACCCCTCCCCGGTCCGAGCTGACCCCCCGGTCCCCGGTCCGAACTGACCCCTCCGGCCCGAGCTGACCCCTCCCCGGTCCGAACTGACCCCTCCCCGGTCCGAGCTGACCCCCGCTCACCTCCCGCCCACAGCACCGCGCCGGCGGCGGCGGGCCCGACACAGCGCCCCGCCCACCGCGCCCGGCCCCGCCCACTGCGCCCCGCCCCTCGCAGATTCTGTGGTTGGCGGCCGCTCGCGCCTGGCGCCGGCGCTCGGGAGGGAGGAAAAAAAATCCGCTGTGTGAGCGGGTCTGGGGACGCGGGGACACAAAATCACCCCAAGGGACACAGAATCATCCCCTGGGACCAGAGAATGATCCCCAAGGGACATTAAATCACCCCTGGGGGACACAGAATCACCGCTGGGGGACACAAAATCACGCCAGGGGGACAGAGAATCATCCCAAGGGACACAGAATCACCCCAAGGAGACACAAAATCACCTCAGAGGACACAGAATCACCCCCAGGGACACAGAATCACCCCAGAAGCTGCCCCAGCTCTGTTTGGGTACAGCAGGCTGGGGGAGGAGGTACCTGGGGGTCCCCTGCTGTAATTTGGGTTCTGCTCTGGAAGAAAAAGGGAGCTTGCCATCCACTTTAGCAGAAACCATTGAAGAACAGATCTCCCTGCTGCACATTTCTGACACTTGGAATGAGATGAGCAACTGAGGCCCTGGTCACTTAAAGCTTGTTATTGTTATAGACAGAGCTGGAACTTTGGAGTAGTAGCAGTTGTTTAACATCTTCTGTTGAGAAACCATGTTTTCAGCCAGTTAAGTGATGCCAAACTTTAAATATTGAGGCTGAAATTGTAAGGGTGGTTTGCTTTATGCAGTCATTTTTTTCAGAAAACTGGAAAAAAAATAGTGCAGCTATTTCTGAGCTGAAGGTCAGAAGATAAAATAGGTTTTTTGACCATGTTAAAAATATCTCAGCTGTTTCATTAAGGAGCTCTAACATCTCATAATTTGGGGCAAGTAAGATTTTGTGAGGATGATGGTTTGGATCAGAATGTGCTTTTGCCAAAGCCTTTTCAGACTTCCTCAGCTGCTTGTGCCTTTAAGGGAAAAAGGTCCAGTGTGACAGATGAGACATGTGATGGCAATAGAGGAATAAAAGGCAGCTAGCAAGGAAAGGGACACTGAGGATACAGATGTTCTACATGGAAATAAAAAGCTCTGTAGGAAGGAGAGCTGTTCTGGGGGCTGTTTAAAGAGGGGTTTCAGAGCATTAAGCTGGAGCAGCAGCTCCTCAGTTCAGAGTCTCTGCAGACCCGGGGCAGAGGCTGTGTTCTGTCATTGCAGTGGAAATCTGTTCCACAGCAAGGGGTTCTTGGTTTAGGAGTGGGGAAAACAAAGTGAGTTTGCTGCAGTGGGGTTTGGTGCCTTTGGTGCTGCAGCTACAGACCAGGCTGGAGGTGTGCAGAGGGGGCAGAGCTGGGCTGGGTTTGCACTGCTCTGCAGAGGCAAAGTGAGTTCAGCAGGGCGAGATTTTGGTGAGGTGACCCTAGAGGAACCTTGCCTGGTACCTGCCAAATGGATCAGCCTCTGCAAAGGCCTTTACTGCCAAGGAGCCGTGGCTGTAAATGACAGAGTCATTTCTGGGGGTGCTTTAATTCTTGGTGTGCTGCTCCACGAGCCCTGTGTGCTGTGCAGAGCTGTGTGCTGGGGCAGGGGCTGTGCTGGGGGCTGAGCTTCCAGGAAACCTCTCGAGTTCTGGGCTATCATGGCTTTGGGTAATGCTGTTAACTTCTGCTGTGAAGCAATAAAGAACAGCTGGACAGCAGCTGGGGCTCTCAGAAAATAAAATTACTGTCCTGTGGCTGCTGGAAAACCAGACTGCAGAAATGTAAAGGGCAGTTCCTAAACTGCTGTGGGGCAGAATGAGACAGAGGGGCTTTGTTATTGCTGCTGGGGCAGGTGAAGGACTCACCTGCTGAATGGGTTCTGGAGCTGGTTTGGGGTTAGGTGTGCTCAGCCTGACACAGAGAAATCTCCAGTCCAGCTTAAGAAGTTGAGATTTAAATACTTTGGCCTGTTAGGTATTAACCAATGCCACTTCTGTGCATCCAAACTGCATTTGGGGCTGGAGAGCTGCTCCAGGCAGGAGCAGCAGTGCCCAGACCCCTCTGCTCTGCTGTCCTGCCTGGCCAGCTCAGCCCCTGAGGAGCTTAGCACCAAGGTACAGCTGAGACACTCCAAGGTGACAGAGCATTAGGGTAATGCTGCCTCTTAACAGCTTTTGTTTCTATTGTTTGCTGGCTTTCCTCTCCGGACTGTGGCTTCTAAATGACAAAAGCCTCATCCAGGGAGCTCACTGGGGTGTGCAGCTGGAGTGGGCAGAGCTCACATCTGCCTGGCTGTGAGGATGGCTCCTTCCAGCCCCTCTCTGCTGCTCCCCAGCCCCTCCTGGGGCTAAAGCAGGGCTCAGTGCCCAGGGCAGAGCCCTGCCAGGGACCCTGCTGCACTGGGGGAGTGCTCTGGCACCTGCAGCACCCCTGGAACCCTGAGAGCAGGGGGAAAGCAGCTGGCTGGGGAGGAGGAGAGCTCATCTCCCCCAGGCTTGAGTCAAACTGAGCTGCTCCATCAGCTCAGCTGTGCCTGAGTTCTGCCTCCTGCTCTCATCAGCTTCATCAGCAGATTAAAGATTGAGTGCTGGCACCTTCCCCAGGTACTCTGCACTGGCACAAGCTGCCTTCTGCCTCTTCCTCAGTCTTGGGCTAAATGAGGATGAAAATGGAGGTTATAGGCTAAACATGCTGTTTCTTCATTGTGGAATGGGGAAATGTGGGGTTCCCTTAGTGCATGGGGGCATTCCTGTGCCTCCTGAGGGCTCCTGCTGCTTTAACCAAAGGAGTGACTTGTACCTGGCCTAGCTGAGAAAAAACAATCATAAAGCAATGGCTGATTCCCCTTGTTGAAGACATAAATATTTAGAGATGGGCTGAAATCTGCAATCTCAAGGAGCAAAGGTAGCTCAGGGTGAAGGGGCTGCCTCCTCCCTGCCTGGGGTGTTAAGAAAAACTGTCCTTGGTTCTCTGGCATGAACTGCCCTCAGTGTGGCCCAGACTGATCAGAGCTTCAGCAGCTTTGGGTCTGTACCATGATCTGCTCATTTACTGCAGAAAGAAGCCCAAGGTGGGTGCCTGCTGCTGCTGCTGGGCACTGACAGCTTTTGACAGAAATTACTTTTCTTGGCTTGTGACGTAAGAGGCAGACACAAGACAGGCATGAAGGAAGTGCTGTCATCATTAGCTGAAGCTTCCTCAAATGTACTTGATGGAGTTTAATAGTTACTGTGTCTTAGATAAATATTGATTGGTGAAGGATGAAACACTGAGCCTTTGAACTGCACAGTGGGCATTGTTTATCAGCTATCAGCTATCAGTTATCAGTTATCAGTTATCAGTTATCAGTTATCAGTTATCAGTTATCAGTTATCAGTTATCAGTTATCAGCTATCAGCTCTCAGTTTCTGACTGTACTGCAGCAGAGCAGGGCTGCACTGCATGTCAGAGCTGATCAGCCCAGGCTGCTGCACTCAGAGCACAAATGCAGCTGTGCAAAGTCAGAGGTTTCCTCTGAGCCTCTGACAGCTGAATGGGAAGGCAAAGTTGAGAAGGTGTCCCTCTACTCTTATCTCTATGTTCTATTAAGATTAGACTCACTGATAAAGCTTAGAACAAAAATCCTTCATTGTAACAGCCTGGCTCTCCTATAGCAAAGTGAAATGCACCAAAATGCATGAGCGTGTTTCTATAAATGGACTGTGGTGCAGCAGGGAATTGGTGCAGAGTTTGGGATGGTTCGTGTGGTGTGTGCTGCATTCCTGGCACCCTGCACACAGCCCGGGCACTGGGGCTGCACTGGGGCTGCATTGGGGCTGCCTGCATTGGGGCTGCACTGGTGCCTCTCCTCATCCTGCCTGCTGCAGATTAACTCTGTGGTTCTGCTTTGTGGACTCTGTGGGATTGAAATGTTGTGAAATGCTTCATTAAATCAATGTTTCCTAGGCAAAGATAGGTAAAATGTCAGTGTAATATTTTTTTGCCATTGAGGGGAGTCTCTCCTTGCTGCAGGTTCTCAGGTGCCGTGGTGGGGAGGGCTGGGAATATCCTGCTGTGGATGCTCACTCTGCCTTGCAGGAGCTGCAGCAGTGCAACGCTGGCAGCAGGGCACAAGGAGCTACAACCACAAGGCTGAGTACCCAGGTTTGTCTCTCTGTGCTCTGCTGGGCTGTAAAACCAGGATCATTGAGCTTGTTACCTTCAGCAACAGGTACAGAGAAATAAAAGCTGATCCAGAGCTCTGCAGAGGGGATGAGTGCAGTGCTGGCTGCAGAGCTGAACGGGCATCCTGTGCAGCTGATGGCTGTGAGTGGTCCTGTCAAAAAACTAATCTCCAAATGGAAAAGCAAGGACAGTGAAAGGGAAGGAAAAGGCTCCAGGGCAGCGCCAGGACTCTCTCAGATGCAGATAATCAGCAGATCTGAAAACTTGATCTGGAAGCTTTCAAGGGGGGTAGCAAGAGGCAGTAATGAATTGAGATTGACCCTGAGGTGCACTTGGGGTTTTGCTGTGATGCATTGGAGAGTCGATGAGAAATTAAAGTGTTTCAGAATTATCCCTTTGCAACTGTTGGTTCCAGAGCCAGCACACTGCAGAGCTCTTGCCCAAATATTTTAAATGTTCTGTGCCCCTGGAAATGTCCTTCAGTAACCTTGAGCTTAAAGTGGTTTCCCCTGCCTCAGTCTCACTGAAACCAGAACAAGAGAACCAGGAATTCCTGTGCTTAGTAATTCCAGCATGTAAAGTCAAGTGTCTTCTCTGGACACTTCCATGGAACAGAAAATGGACTGTGCCTGCTGTTCTGTGCTCTGCCATGAAAATGGGCTGAACCCCCACGGAATGCAGGGTCTGACAGCATCACTGCCTGCAGCCTTCCAGGGCCTGATCAGTGAATAGCTGGGGATGAACTGTGCATTCTGTCAAACCCATAAGGGGCAGGAATTAAATTACACGGGGCAGAAAGCATTTCTAGGCCTCAGCTGGTTTAAAACAATGTAGTTTAGCTGAAGTTAGTGACAGGTCTTCGGATGAGGTGTTGCACTGTTCTGCGCATCAGGAAAAAGGAAGTCAAGTGCTTGGGAGATGCGTTTTTTCTTGGGGGTGTTTGTTTTATTATTTTTTAAATTTATTATTTATACTTGCAGCTTCTGTCTGAATTCTTGATGTGGCTAAGGCCTCTTAGCAAAGCCGTGGAGGATGGGATTTTCCCCCGCTCCTGTGTCACCCCTGTCCTGGCTGGCGCGGTGACAGCGCGTTCCCTGCACCGCGCACCGGGGGAGGCACTGCCGGCTCCCGAGTGAGTCCCAGCCTGCTCCCCAAACTGGGACCGGCTCAGGTGGGAGCACAGTGCATCTGAGAGGCTCCTGCAGATCCTGCTTTGCTTTTCCTTTTTGCTCTCGGGATGGCAGCACGGCCAGGTGAGAAAACCCGGCAGCAGCGCAAGGTGCGAGTCCCCACCTTGGGAGCCCCGGCTGCACAGGGAGCGGCTCCGGCGCTTCAGACCCGATCCTATAGGATCAGGGTTCTTGCAGTGTCAGGGATTTAAGACTTTTTAACTCCCCCTCCCCCGTTTGTTTTTTTTTTTTTTTCCCTCGGCTGTCTGAGCAGCTCCGGGCTCTCCCGGCATCACTTCAGTGCAGGCACCGTCTGCCACACTCCTGCCAGGACCTGCCTCCCTCCCGGAGAAGCGCTGCAACTTTTGCTGCTCCAGACAACGCTGCATCCCTGCGAGAGCAGAGCTGCTCACAGCGGATTTATTTGGGGTAAGAAGAGACAACTTGGGAGAGCGAGAACCTTCCCTAACCCCGTTTAATGGAAGCTCTTTCCTTTGCATGCTCCTTTTTGGAAGGGAGGTATTTTAAAGAGGCTGCAGTCCTTCCTCCTGCAAGGCTGTCTTTTATGATTGATAAAAGCTTTAAAAGTGCAACTTCTGCTGTGCGCTTGCTAATTAAACTTCTATTCAGTTCCTTTCCTTTCTGCCTTTTAAATTCTCCTTAGGACCGGGATGAGGGAAGCTGAATCAGTGGAGGCTTTTTTTGGGGGGTGGGTTTTTCCCCCCACCCCCCATTCTGCTTTTTTAAAATAAGCCGACAAAACCAAATAAAAAAATAATAATGAGGAAAAAAGAAAAGCAAAAAGGGCTAGCGAGGAGCTGTGTTTTTGCATGCTGGCTGGTTGTGCTGGTGCAGTTGTGCTGCAGTCCGAGCCCTGTGCTGCCTGCGGAGCATTGCAGGAGTGCAGCAGGACTGCAGCGCCCGGGGACGCCAAGTCCCCGCTGTGCTGGCACTGCCCCGCCCGTGTCCCCGCTGTGCTGGCGCTGTCCCGCCCGTGTCCCCGCTGTCCCCGCTGTCCCCGTTCCCTGCCCGGAGCGGGGGCAATGCGGCGCTGCCGCTTTAAAGGGTGCGGAGCTGCCCGAGCGCTTCCCCTCCAAGGATGCGCAGCGCAGCATCCCCGGCCAGGGATCCCCTCCCGACCCTCCTGCAGCCGCCAGCGAGCCGCCTTTACCCCGCATTTCCAAACCGCAGGGTGGATAAAATGTGCCGTGGGATGCCCAGGCTCGGAGCTGAGCCCGCAGCCTCCTCCCAGAAGCGCGTCCTTGTACCTGGGCTGGGCTGGAGCGATGCTGAGAAAAGCGCTCCGTGACCTCCAGGCGCTGCTGCCTCCCTGCAGCCGGCAAAAGTTGAATTTGCATGGGAATGTGTCAGCACAGCCTCCTGCTGCACGAGTTAAACTCGCGTTTTCTGGAGGCATGTCCCTCTGATTTATTAATGGCGCAAGGACTGCTTGGTTTATTTTAACTATAAAGTAAAAAAAAAAAAAAAAAAAAAAATCACTTTGACATAAATATCTGCTAGCAGCTTGCATTTTCCTACTGTAAAAATATCTGTTAATTGAAATGTAGCTTCTTAGCTACTCCAGAGTCGTGGGAACTGTATGGGGCAAGGGGAAAAAATGCAGTTTGAGCAATTATAAATTCTGTTGCAATAGCAGTGAAGTGAGCTGTGCTGAAATCCCTGCAGATCTGGGTTTGGTATTCCGTGTCTGGGGGAGGCTGCTCAGCAGTCAGTGCTCACACACATCCCCACTCAGAGCCTCGCTGCAGCCTGCAGCTGATGCTGGGTGACATTAGCAGCATCTGAAATGATTAAATATTTGACTTTCCTGTTTTAGTGATGTCTCCTGACAGCAGGAAGGGTGTTCTGCTCCCTGCTGAGGCTGAGGCAATTACTGGTGTCTGCCACTCTGTTTGAGAGTAGTAGCTCATGTTTACACTGATCAGATCTGTAATTGGGGTGGGCTTTTATCACAAGGACCAAGAAAAGTCACTGGGATCTGTAGGAAAGGTGAGTGTTATCCTGGCACAGAGCAGCTGGGACTGAAGTGTGATCTCTCAAGGTCACACCGAGCCAGTGATGGCAGAGACAGCCCTTGGCACCCTCAGCTCCCAGCTGTTCCTTTAAATTCAGTGAAACTTTCACATCTTCCTTCAGAGGTGTCTCTGTCATGGAGGCACAGGGGGAGTCAGATGTAAGGCCAAAACCTTGAATTCTGTGTGCTTGAATGCAGACTTTCTGCAGCACACTCACAGCCTGCCACTCCTGTTCCTTACCTCATCACCCTAATGAGCAGGGAGACTGAAACTCATTTGTGCAGTACTTATGCATGAGTTTGTGGCATTCATGGAGAACTCTCCGATTGGTAGAATAGGAACAAAGTCAAAGTAGCTGAGTTAAGAGCAGGCTTGGTGTAAATCACTGAGGGGCAATAAATGCACCAAGGTGCTCCTACATCTGGGTGTTGGGGAAGGTTTTCAGCATAAATAAATATCAGCCTCTGCCTGGAGGAAAAACCACACAACTGCTGTAAAAGTGAACAAAGCTGGTACAAGTGGAGTTCTGCTCTCCAGAAGTGGGCAGGGAGCCTCTCCAAAGGGCTCTCCCCACAAAGCTGGTGTGGTGACTGAGCAGCAGAGGGAAAACAAGAATGATTGTAGAGAATGAGACAAACCAAAGAACTGGGGTGTCAGATGGGAGCCCCTGGACTGAAGAGTCTCTGGCCTGGTATCAGGGGATGAGCAGCTGCTGCTGTAGGAAGTTCATGGCTAAGACCCCCCCAAAGAGTCCCAAAAAGCAAAACAACACCAGAGGGGAGGGGGGATGCACTTTGTGCTGTTTCTCTCCTTACATTCCTCTGCTGCTCCAGCACTTCTTGCTCTGCACACCTGGGAAGGCGCCCTCAGCACACATTAAATATTTACAGGAATTCACAGCACCTCAAACCCTGTGCTGAGCCTAGAGCAGCCCTGGTGGATCCCCAGGCAGGGGGAGCACAACCCCAGCCAGGCACTGAACAGCCTGAGTGCAGAGATCCAGTGCCTGTGCCTGATGAAAGGCCACATTTCAGCTGGTTCCTTCCTTTAATGCCAGCCCCTGATCTGCAAAGCAGAGATCTTTTCCTGAATTTTAGAGTGAGTGAACTTCAGAGTGAGTTTTAGCATTCTGGGCTGCCTGGAGTATTCGGTCATGTTGGAGTCTTTTCTTTTAACAAGAGTGAGAAAGAAGTGGCTTTATAAAATGTCAGGAGGTTTGTTGCTGGTGCTGATGAGCTGGCACAGAGATGCCATCTGAAATCCTCTGGTTACAGCCAGCACTGCAACCACGGCCTCAGAGGATTCTGCTTCACCACATGTTTAAGGAGTGAGACCTCAATTGTGCTTTGCTTGTTGCTACTTGACTTTTCAGTTCTGTTTCCAGGGGCTGGTGTAGAAATGTTTTTGAAGGACTGGGTCAAGTGACAGCATGTATTTTTGGAGAAGGTCAGGGATCCTGTGCCTGGTGCCCCAGTGCAAAGGGCAGAGAGCCATTACATCTCTGGGTGTTTTGTTTTAACCCCTTGGTGCTGCTCAGGCAGAGCAGAGCAGTGCAGCACAGGCTCTGTGCAGGGATGGAGCTTTCCAGGCTCATTTGTGCTCCTGATTCCCTCCCTTAATTTCCAGCAGACTCTGTGGGTATTGAGCAGCACTGCAGCAAACCCACGTGCTCCAAGTTTCTTCCTTCCAAGAGCTCTGAGTGGAGAAACACCCAAGTGCTGTGAGGAAGGGTCTTCTGTACAAAGTGGGATTCAGAAATTGGAGGGTCGCTGGCAATGCCTGTGAGGGGTTGGGAAGATGCATTTTTCCTTCCTGATTAATGTAAAGCAGCTTTGCCCACTTTCCTGCAGACCTGGAACTCCCAGTTTGGGGCAAGAGGAGAGGCTGTTCTTGCACAGCCCCTGCAGGTTCTTCCAGCTGGGTTTTCCCTGGAGTGAGCAGGAGTGCAGGGGTGCAGGGTTTGCAGGCTCAGTCCTGTGCTGTGCTGCACCAAAGTGTTACAAACCCTCAGCAGCTGCTGTAAATTGCTTTCTGCCCATCCCTGACACGTGAACACAAGAATTCCCATGTGCTGGGAATCTTAATGTTTCCTTCTCCTGCCTCTGTGCCTGGCTAGAAATGTCCTTAAGATGTAATTTTTCCAGCTCAGCCTTCAGAATTTCTAATGATGCCAGGAGAGCTGAGCTGCAGTGGGGCTGCCATCCCTGCCTTCTCCTGCCTCCCAGACAACTGAGCTTTTGAGAAGGGACAGTCCCTGCTGCTGAGCAAGGACAGCTACAATTTGGCAAATCTAAAAGAGTTTTCATTTGTGTCAATATTCTGCAGCAAACAACTTTGCACATTTGTAAACACAGGGCAAGCTTAGCACATTTTAGAGCTTTCTTGGGATGAATTGGAAGTACTCTGCTGTTGTCTGAAAGAACAAAATTCAGTGAGGGATGTGCTTATTGAAGATGCCTCTCACTTGGTTTAGCAGCAGAAATTGTGTTGAACCCTGTGGAAACAAAATAAAGTCCCTGCCCCAGAAAGCTCACAGAGAAGAGCTTATTCAAGAAAAGAGTGGAAATGGCCTTGAACTGCCTGTTGACCTTGAGTTGTTGGTTAAATTTTTGGTTTTAAAATGTTGGTGGATTATAAGTAAGCATGACTCCTGAGTCCTGTGATTCAGAAAGGCTTGGCTGGCTGGGCAGCCTTTGATTAAACACAGGGAAGGGATGTGCAGAGCCACTGTCCACTCTGAAGGTCACTGCCACACTGGGCAGAGCAGGGGGCAGGTTGGGGCCTGGGGCCACCCCCAGGGGCTGTGCTGGAGCTCCCAGGCTCTGGAATGTTCTCCCAGGACACTGGAGTGTGCAGTGAGCACTCCTGGCAGCAGCCACTGTGCCAATGCAGGGGCAGGGCCATGGCAGAGCTGGGATGGTCCAGGGCTGTGACAGAGCTGCTGAGCTGTCCTGCAGGTGCAGCAGGGACAGACTGCTGCTGTCCCCAGGGGCTGCCAGGGCCAGGGAGCAGCTCCAGAGCTGAGCTTGGGTGAGAAGGCACCACTGCAGCAGCTGCTCTGCAGCCTGTGGGGACAGAAGGGACAGATGCAGAGCACTTGGAGCAGCACTGCTGTGCTGGCAGCAGGACATGAGGACAGAGGAGAAGACTCTGCTGGTGCAGTGCAGGTGATGCTTGGATCCCTGCAGCATGAGCAGGGCACCCTGCCTGTCCTGCAGGGCACCAGGGACATAAAGGGTGCTTCAGGAACTTTATCTGCTGGGGGCCAGAGCTCTTCCCTTGGCTGTGGCCCTTCCTGGCCCCCAATTCAGTCCCTGATGCTGCAGATGGAGCTGCAGCCACCCTGACTGTTCTGCCCCTCTTGGGGGAATTACCCAGGAACAACCCAGGGATGGGAGAAGGTGCCAGGGCTGCTGCCACACGTGCCAAGGCTCACAGGAGTGCCCAGAAGGGTGGGCAGCCCAGCTGGAGCTCTTGGCAGCACAGCAGAGCAGAGCTGGCCACCTTGCTCTGCAAGGAGTCACGAGGGAGTGTGGCAGGGCTTTTTCACGCTGTGTTTCAAAGTGAACCTGTTAACTCCTTACACTGCAGAAAAAACAGTGAGGAAGAGAAGGGGGGTGCTTGCTGGTGTTACCTGAGGTGGTGCCAGTGACTGACACTTTGGCATTGGAGAAGCAAAGTTTGCAGGAGCCCCTGGGTGCAGAAAAACCTCACAGTTCTGCTCCCCATGCTCATTATGTGCCGTGCCACCTCAGTGGCCTCAAAGCTGCTTTTCCCCAGGCAGGAACAGCCAGGGAGTTTGGAGAAGAGTGGGTTAGGAAAAGAATTTCTGTTCATGGCTGTCATTTCAGGAAGAATCCAGGGGTTTCCAGTGGCAGGGAGGAGGTGTGGGCAGGTGAGCAGAGGCAGGTTCTGCTGGCCCTGCACCATCCCTGGGTGCAGTGCTGCTGCTCAGCCCTCCCTGTGTGAGCCACTGAACCTGACCCCTTTCCTTGGTGGGAGCTCTGTTGGTTCTGCAGAACAAAACAAAAATACCTGCAGTCTGCAGGGCATGGGGGAGGGAAAAAAGCTGACAGCAAAAAGCCCAGGACTCTAAAACTGATCAGCCAAAGAGCTCCTCTCAGAGCTTCCCCCAGATGTCACTGGGGGAGACTGTCCCCTCTGCACCCCCTGCCACCCTGGGTGCCTGCCTGGCTGCGGGATGTCTCTGCAGCACTTGGAGGAGCCAGGAGATGCCATTGCCAGGACAAGGTGTCCCCTCTGCCTGGCTCCCAGCAGAGGGAAGCAGCAGCTCACCAACCTGAGCCCTGAGCTGCCCTGTGCTCCTCTAAAACCACCTAACAAAACACCTGCCCAAGTAAAGATTAATTTCTCTTGCTGCTGAACTGTAAAACTTTTGAGTATTAGGGCATTTCTACCTGTAATTGCACCAGCTAATCCTACCTGCAAGCTCTGTCCTTCAGCTCAGTGCTGCTCTTAGTTCAGTCCCTGCTGGGCTCCTGACAGAGCAAATGCTGGGTCTTGGTGTGTGCCTTTGGAGGATTAGTGGGATGAGTGAATTGGGAAGGATCTTCCCTTTTATTCTCCCTCGTGCAGGAGAATAATGGAAACCCTGCTTTTCTGAGGGAGATAAGTCCAGAGCTGATGGAAATGCAGAGGATGAACTCTGTCCCTCTCTGTCCCCCACTGTCCCTGCTGTCCCACTCCATCCCCTCTATCCCCGCTGTCCCTTCCTGTCCCCTCCATCCCCTCCTGTCCCCTCTGACCCCTCCATCCCCTCCTGTCCCCTCTGACCCCTCCATCCCCTCTGTCCCCGCTCGGTGTCCCCACGGCGCTGTCGCTGTCTCTGTCTCTGTCTCTGTCTCTGTCGCTGTCTCTGTCGCTGTCGCTGTCGCTCTGTCGCTGTCGCTGTCTCGGGCCGGGCAGGCTCAGCCCGAGCTTTCCTCGCCCGGGGCTTGTCCGGGCTTGTCGAGCCCGAGCTGCGATCCCGCCCCTGTCCGGGCGCTGCGGGCCCGGGGCGAGCGCGGGGCTGCGAGCGGCGGCAGCCCCGACCGTGCCCAGGTGGGAGCGCGGGCCAGGTGAGATCGGGGCCGGGCGGGACCGGAGTGCCTGAGCGGGGCCAGGTGAGATCCGAGCCCCGGACCGTGCCCAGGTGAGATCTGTGAGTCCCTGTCCGTGCCCAGGTGAGCGCTGTGAGTCCCTGTCCCAGGTAAGTTCTGTGAGTCCCTGTCCCTGTCCCTGTGCTGTTTTTCTCTCGAAATCCCCTAGAACATGACAGGAACTGCCCCTGCCAGTCTCTCATGCCGGGGTAAAGAATATTTCCTTTTCCTCTTTTCTCCCCCTCCCCTCCTGTAGCCCTTTGGAGAAGCAAGGCCCTTCCTCTCCCACCTGAAGGTTCACAAGAGGAAAGACTGATATCTTGGGGAAAAGGAAAGAATTTGTTCTCATTCTGCCACCACTGAAGTTGTTTTATCTGGAACCATGGAATTGCTTAGGTTGAGGCTGGTTTTTCTCTGGGATGGGAGTTCATCCTGGTGACAATAAGGGACTCAGTTTAGACATCACTTCTAATTCCACAGCTCATAACTAGAAATGGTTTATTAGAACAGGCTGAATAAAAGGCACTGAGCATCCTGGGGTAGTTTTGGAGTCAGCCTGGTTTAAAACAGGCAGTGGGAGCAGCTGATTTCAACTAAATCTTTCTGAAGAGTGAAAATTCTCCCTTTGCACTCAAACTTTCTCCTCTTGCTGGGTTTCACCCAAACATTTCACAGATGAAAATTCAGCTCTGTTTTGCCTTACAAAAGGAATTATTTGAAGCCTCCAGAGGCAGAGGATCAGTTTACACCAGGTTTTCAGTGGGGATTGCTCAGATCTTCAGTAAGACTGTGCAATTCTGCAGCTCCCAACTCAGGGCCAGTGACTGGGTTGGTCAGAGTGAAACTGCAGAGAGTGTAAAACTCCACAGAGTGTAAAACTCCACTCGGTGACAGCAGGAGGAAGGCACAATGCTGGGACTGAGCTGAAACAAATGTGTTGATTAAATGAAGCTTGTGGTGTCACATATTTCTGTGCTGACAAAGTGATTGCTGCAGATCTCACCTGACAGCACCTTTTACCTTTCTTGGAATGCAGGATTTCTGTAACAGGAGAGTTTTTCCACCTTCCACACCCCTCAGCTTGTTGTTTTATGGTGATGATTTCTTCATAGGCTAATTCACTGTTAGGTGATCCACCAAACAGCTTTTTCCTGCTGTGTTGTCACCCCTGCAGTGGGATTTAGCAGGAGCTGGCATCCCAGCAGACAGGGGTGAGTTGCTGAGATTTGTGAGCCCTCTGCAGGTAAAGCACTCCAGCTCTCAGTGTGAAGTGAAACAGGTCTTGTGTTGTCTTTTCTCTAAGGAGAAAATTGCCATTTTGGGGCAAATAGAGCCATTAAATGGAAAATTCAACTAAATGGGCCCATGTGAACTTTGAGTGGCACCTCTTTAAATTGTACTTGTGAATTTATTTGTTTTCTCCTTTCCTAAAGCACTAGGGATTTTCATCGGTAGCAAGCAGCAGAGGGGAGCTAAAATGATTTGAAAAATTAAAAAGCAGGGTCATTATCTTGCTGCAAGGATGTTCCCCAAACATCTTTCCCTGGCCCTGTCATGCTTAGTTTTTAGTGGCTCAAAGGAAAGTTTTACAGTTCCCAAAACAGCAATTCTGCTCTGTCCCCCGAGGAGGGGGAGAGATGAAGCAGGATCTCCCTCTTCTGTACCAGATTGTTTTGCTCTCCTATGGCTGTGCTTGTCCCTGACCTGTTAATTGCCTTTGAGATAGTCTGGTTTGTCCTGGTCCTGATGGGAAATGTTGCAGGGATGGTGAGGTCACTGTTCAAACAAAGCTCCTTCCAGAGTTTGCAGGACAGGCAGGTGGGTGCTCTTGTCAGGTCCTGGTTCTGATCTTTTAGAATTGTTTGCTTTTTTTCCTCAGGGTGGGAAGGTCATAGTCTAGATGTGATTTTTTTTTAATTAATGGGTGCAGCCTCCTGGGGATGGAGCCCTTGTTGTGGTGCCTGGTGGGTGCTCTGTGCTGTCCTGGCTGGTTGGATGGGCAGTCACAGCACTTTGTGTCACCTTTGTGACCTCAGAGCTGTCCCCACACCTGCCCTGCCATCCTGTGCACTGAACTCTGTGCTGATTCTGGCAAGGAACCCAGCAGTTTTGGGTTAAATCATTGTGTATCTTTTGTAAAATGATCTTCTCCCAGGTACTGAGTGTGCTGGAGTTTGGGGTGTGACATCTGCTCTGAGCCTGGAGTGCTCAGCCCTGTCTCTGCAGGATGCAGCTCCTGGTGCTTGGTGGAACAGGAAATAAAATTTCACTGAGACCAAAAGAGAACTGGGAGTCTCAGCTCACTGTGCCCTGCTGCCTCAGCACAAACCAGATTCTGGAGCTTTTGGGAATTTGGAAATTGGTGCGTTGGGAGGGGGGATGGGGCTCAGGTGTGTGAGAGCCCCCAGGTGTGGAGCTGCCCTGGGGCTCCTCCTGAGCAGCACCTTTGCCCTCAGGTGTTGCACAAGAGCCCTTGGGCAATCAGTCCCTGCTGCTGGGGCTGTGGGCTTGGTTCCTTTGTCTCAGGGCTGTTCTCCTGTGTTCCAGGAGCTGCAGCAGTGCTGGATGCCCCCACAGCTCGTGCAGAGTGCACTGCCTTCAGCACAGGTGAGTGCTGCTGCCTCTCTCCTTCGTGCTCCCAGAGAATTCTCTTTCTGTGAATTCACTTCAGCCAGGTCTGTGTCTTCAACTATTCAGCATTTGGAAACCCTTGATTTAATGTTTTAATGGTGCTGTGGGAGCTTGTTGAGATAAATACAGATTACAGACAGATCAGCTGTGTTTATTTTGTTAATATTGGTAATTTTTAGAGCCCTAACCAAGATTTGGGGGTGAGGGGCAGGATAACTGTTGATTTATGAGTTTGAGCCTCTTCTCCCCTGGAAGCTTTTCCTTCAGTGCTGCTGCAGTTCTCCCCTGACTGTTTGTTTGTCCCCAGACTGTGAATGAGAGGAGAGGAGGATTCAGCCCCAGCTTCCCCCTCGTGTGCTGCCAGCTGTGAGTGTTTCTTTGGCAGTGTCTTAGCTGGTTGTTGTGAGCAATAGTCGAGGAAGCAATCAGCAAGTATACTGCCCTAGAAGTGCTGCACATTGTTGGGCTTTGCCCTGGGGAGGGGCCCCAGGCTGGGATGCCACAGGATGGGATTCACTGCACCAGAGAGGAGAGCACCAAAAAGAGAAGATGAACACGCTGCTGCAAGTCCTGTTCTTTCCTTGTCCTTCCCAAATTCCTCTGGAGGGCTCTCTTGCACCCTTTCCCTGCAGCAGGGCTGTCCTTTTGCTGCCTTGCACTGTTTCTGTTCCCAGTCACTGTGTGAAGCAGCTCTCAGGGAAGCTGATGTGCACTGTGGCTTTTTTTCCAGCTTGGGGCTCCCAGGGTCAGCTTTTCTGTCTCACCTGTGCTGAAGCCACTGGTGTGGGCAGCCCCTGCACAGTGCTGGCTTTCAGTAAAAGTTACACCCCAAAATTCCTACTGCCATTTGGCCTATTTCCCAGCTACTAAATAGAAGAGATGCAGTCCATACCTTGCTATTATAGGTAATGAGAATATCAGACAAATATCATTAAAGAATTCCAGGAGGATGACAGCAGAGGCAGCCTCTTGCATTCTGTGCAAATGCCCTTTCCCAGAGTGCCAGCCCTCCCTCCCTGCTGGGGTCTGAGCTGCTGGCTCTGGTGATCAGGCCTTAAATATCATTTCTGATGTTTGTTGGTGGCATGCTCTGTTTCATTATGGGATGTACAATATTAATATCTTTATTTTTCTCCATACAGCAGCAGCATAAAGGAATATCCCATATTAATCCCCTAATTTGAATTTTAAATTAATAACTATCACAACACTTGGAGCATCCTTTAATCCATTGATTGCTGCTGGCCTGGTTCCAGCAGTGTCACTAATTACATTCTGCCTGCAAAAAAATTCTCATTGCTCAGAGGCTTTTTTTTTTTTTTTTTTTTTTTTTTTTTTTAAGTTTTGAGAGCTGCTGGCTGGAATTCTTGTGCTATCTCTGCAGCCTGACACTTTTTAAGGCTAATGGAACTGTTTAAAATGACTGAGCATCTCTGCTTGCTGGAAGAAAAGCCCCTGGGCTTGCTCTGGGTGGGTTTTTGGGGACAAACTCTCTGCTCTGGGGTCCCTGTGCCCTGGGGTGGGGCAGCAGGGGCTCAGCCCCAGCCCCATCCAGCAGCTTTTTCCTGGGTCATGTTTGCCTTGGGGCTGTTCCTCCATCCCCACCCTGAGCCAACAGCTGAAGTTTGTAACTCCAGGAGCTGCCTCTTGTGTTGGGCTGGTTAAAGGGGATTTCCAGAGGACTGGGAATAAATTAAAACTGCCTTTAATTCAATTTATTTTCACTTAGCCTATCCAGAGGACTGAGAATAAATTAAAACTAGCTTTAATTCAACTTATTTTCACTTAGCCTATCCAGAGGACTGGGAATAAATGAAAACCAGCTTTAATTCCCTCATTGTCAGTTCCTGTGGTGACATGAGGGAACTTGGGGGTGCTGTCCCCACTCTGGCTCCTGGGGACAGTGGGAGCTGCTGGGACTCAGGCTGGCTGGAATCTGCTTCTCTCTCACTGCCTGCCCTGTTGCTCATTTTTTCTGAGTAGATACCTTGGGAATGTATTTCCTTGTGGGCTTTTTACCTGAGTCTTCTGAATCTCCTTGAGGAAAGGTGTCTGGAGGGGGGCAGCTGCTCAGAGATGGTTCTGGAGGCTCTGAGTGATCCTTCTGGAAGCTCCTGAGCAGCCCTGGATGTGTCTCAGCAGTGCTGGATCAAAAGCTGTCAGTATTGGTGTCTGTGCAGAATGGAAGAGAAGGGGTTAATGAAGTCAAGGATTAGCTCCTTAATCTGTGCCAGGAGTGCAAGAAATGCAGTTGGTTTTTTTAATTTTTTTTTTTTGGTCACATGCTAGAAAAAGCCACAAAGGACCAGCATGAGGATTTTCAGCTCTCTGACCACGCTCCCCTGGGCTCCCTTTCAGCTGGAGCAGTGATCCCAAGGAGCAGGGGGTGACAAAAATGCCCCCATTCTCCTGGAAATGAAGAGCTCAGGTGCTGGTAAAACTCTTGGCTTTTTTTTTTTTTTTTTTTTTTTTTTTTTTTAATCTAAATTGTGCTACAGTTCTGGAGTCAGGTCTGTGTTTCAGGCTGGGGTCTCACACAAACCCAGCCAGGCTGTGCTGAGGGTCTGTGCCAGGGAAGGTTGTGCAGGATGTGTTTAATTCTGGGTTCCTCTGAGGAGGGTGGGAGTTGTGGGTCTTAATTGTTTTCAGCTAATGAGTGTGAGCAGCAATTGTTCTGGCTTCCTTGGAATTAGCTGCATGGTGGTTTGAGAGCTCAGACATTAAAGGTTGTTGCACTGCTCATCTGCTTTTTAACTTTTTTTTTTTTTTTTTTTTTTTTTTTATGGGTTCAAGGAAACTGGACTCAACTTCTTTTCCAGGCTCGTGCCTGAAAGTGCTGTCTGAGCTGAGGGGGTGGTGCAGGTACAGAGGAAGGTGGCCAAGGTGCCTTGGGTGCTGTTTGAGGAGCTGTGAGAGCAGGGCAGCAGCGATGGAGAACATCGATGGATGGATAGAGAGAGAGATAGAGAGATAACACAGATGGAGAGCGATCCCTGGGGCAGCAGTGACCTCTGCTGGGTCCTGGGGACACGGGGGATGCTGGGCTGGGGGTTGTTTGTTTGTTTGTTTGTTTGTTTGTTATTCCAGCTGTGGCTTTAGAGTGGGAAAGGCAGCTCGGGTTCTCTTGGCTCAGCTCTCAGGAACAAAGAGCTGGAGGTGGTGCAGAGGCTTTTCCTTGCCCAGTCTGTGCCCCAGAGCTGGGATGTGGGACAGGGCTCAGGAGAAGCCCAGGGTGTCCTCCCTGGCCAGCCCAGAGCTGGGCTTGGGGCCTTTCAGGGGAGTCAAACAGAGCCAGAGCAGAACTTGTGCTCCTGTGCTTTTCTGCCTGCATCTCTGATGAAGTGTCCCACTGATGGATGGGGCACTAAACCCAGCAGAGCAGCAGCACTGGGGAGGCTCTGTCTGATATTGCAGAGCTGCTCTGGGGTCTCAGCTCCTCATCAGCACTTGAAAGCCCCAAGGCATCTGACCAGGCTCCCAGTTAATGCAGAACTGTGCCTCAGCCCAGCTTCCTACCCAGCTGCAAAGGCAAAGTTAAAACTTCTTGTTGAAGCCATTAAAAAAAAATAAAAATTAAAAGGTTACATCAGTACATTCTGTCTCACAGTGGAGGTAAATTTATGTAGTTACAGCTCACCCAGTGCTTTAGAGATGCAGAGTGCAGCCTGTGTGTCAGAAAGCTCTTTTAGTAGCTGGTAGGGTGAATTCCAGTCATTAAAAGAGATTTTCTGTGTCTTTTCTCCAAATACCATGTTGCTTTATCTCCCTGTGCTGTGAAAGGCATCTGAAGGTGCAACTCTGAAAGGAGAATTTTCATTGTGTGCATTGCTGTATGACAAATTACTTCCTTAGGTTTTTATTCCTGAGCTACAGACAATGCTGCCTTTGAATTGAGACGGGTCTTTGGGCAGTTTCCAAATATTTCTGTTCTCTGGGCAGCTGCAGATTCCTTGGGGCTGGAGGAGGAATGTGTGTTCAGGCAGACCCAGCTGCTCCCCTGCCCTGCAGTGAGGGGGTGACAACACCAGCAGTGCCACAGAGATGCTGAATGTCTTGCACGTGGAGGTGCAGAGAGAATGGAAGGAGATGAGAATCTTTAGTGAGAATTATTTGCCTTTTTTTGAAGCACAGACTCTGAGTATGCCCTGCTGTTGAGTGGTGACTTCTGTGTGCAAACTTCCTGTACTCTTATTTTAGAAAACAGGCAGAAAATCCTCTGCCTGTGCTATTTCAGATCGTTAAGGCAGAGATCCATTTCTCCATTTTTGATTTCAACAATTTATGATGACCTGACAAGCCATTTTTTTTCAGAACTGAGGAGAAAGGAATATCTGAATCACAGCCACAAGTCAGTGGAAATGCAAGTTCTGGATTTATCTTGATTCTCTGTCTGGCAAGACTTAATTAAGCTGTGTTGTGGAGCCACATCCATCACCCAAAATAAAAGCAGCACTCACCAAGGCAGGGTGTTTGCTGACGTGGTTCGTCTGGATGTCTGTGATAGGTGGGGCTCGTGCTATAAAAGTGGGGAAAAGGGAAATCGGGGAACAAAGAGGAAGCCAAGAATGTACAGGAGCAACAGCTGGGAACGCAGCCTTGACAAAGCTTTGTCTCGTGGGGGTTTTTTGAGGGGTCAGGTGGTAGCTAAAGAAAGCCTGCCATAATGGTAAAGTTAAAAAAGCTGTTGCTGTCAGGTTGTGTGGGGGGGAGATGCAACTTGCTGCAGCTTCCTTTTTCTGTAAAGAACATGCAGAAGGCATCACGCTCCAAAAATAAATTCCTAGGAAAGTAAAGCCTGCTTGACTGAAGCTTGACTGAGTGGTAGGTGAGGTACGGTGAAAGAGGATCGTGTTTCCGAAGGAAGCGGATTGTGCCTAAATCAGTGCAGGAGTGCCGGTAGCTGCGTGCCGGCAGCGGAGGGGAGCTGGAGCTGCGCTGCCCTTGGGGAAGGGGAGCACAGCCTTTGCACCCCGGCCTTTGTTCCTGTCCCGCTCCCTGCTGCTCTCGGCGGCCAGGGCGGGTCTTGTCGTTGAAAGAAAAAAAGGAAAAAAGTGGGTTTTCTGGGCTGTGGGGCCGCGGAGGGCTCGCTCCGTGCGCCCCGGCGGGAGCGAACTCGATCCCGATCCCTGTCCTTGTCCTGATCCCTGTCCTTGTCCCGATCCCTGTCCTTGTCCCGATCCCTGTCTTGGCCCGTGTCCCGATGCCGGTCCCGATCACTGCTTCTGTCCCATTCCCTGTCCCGATTCCGGTCCCGTTCCCGATCCCTGTCTTGGTTTCTGTCCCGTTCCCGTTCCCTGTCCCGGTACCAATCCCTGTCCGGTCCCGGTCGCAATCCCGTTCTCTATTCCGATCCCGGTCCCGTTCCCTGTCCCGTTCCCGTTCCCGTTCCCGGGGCCGGGCCGGGCCGGGCCGCTCTCACATGACGCCGGGGGCGGGCCGGGTCCCGCCGCTCCCGGGGCTGCTCCGGCGGGGTCCGGGCCGGTGCTGGGCTGGGGACAGGGCGGCGCTGGCGGAGCGGGGACAGCGGGGACAGCGGCCCGGTCACTGCGGACAGAGAGCGCCCGTCCCGCGGGGCTGCATCCCGCTGTCCCCTCGTTCCATCCCGCTGTCCCCCGCTGCTGTCCCCTCGCTGTCCTCTCGCTGTCCCCTTGCTCCTCTCCGCTGTCCGCCCCTCCCTGTCCCCTCTCTGTCCCTCCCTCTCTGTCCCCTCCTCCCTGTCCCCCCGCTATCCCCTCCCTCTCCCCTCTCTGTCCCCTCACTATCCCCCCGCTGTCCCCTCTCTGTCCCGTGTCCTTTATCCCCTGTCCCGTGTCCGCTGTCCCCTCTCTGTCCCCTGTCCCTTATCCCTGTCCGTGTCCCCTGTCCCCTTTCCCCTGTCCCCATCCCCCGTCCCCTGTCCCCCGTCCCCTATCCCCGTCCCCTATCCCCGTCCCCCGTCCCGTGTCCCTGTCCCCGGTGCTGTCCCCATGTCCCCGCTGCCGCCCACGCCGCTGTCGCTGCCGGAGCGCGGTGCGGTGCTGCTGTCGTGCGCGCTGTCGTGCGCGGGTTCCGCGCTGCTGCTCTGCTCCCAGGCGCGCTGGCCGGAGCTGCGGACGCGCCCGCGGCAGCTGCTGCTCCACCTGTCCCTGGCCGACCTGCTCTCGGCGCTCTCCTACTGCTACGGGGTGCTGCGGGACTTCCAGCGCTCCTCGTGGGACTGCGTGCTGCAGGGAGCCCTGTCCACCTTCGCCAACACCAGCTCCTTCTTCTGGACCATGGCCATCGCCCTCTACCTGTACCTGAGCATCGTCAGGGGCTCGCCCGCGGGCTCGGGCTGCCTCTGGGGCTTCCACGCCGTCAGGTGGGTGCTGTGGGACCCCCACCCCCTCGGGATGGAGCCCCAGGTGTCCCTTCAGTCTCTGTGCTTCTCCTCTTCCCCTCAAATTCCTTCCTAGCAGGGATTTTGCTGGCTTTTAACCAACCGACCCTGCTCGTCCCCCCTTCCCTTCCCAGCTGAAGAGTTGGAGATGTGGAAAAGAGTTTTTTTTGTTCAAGGTCACTTAGAAGAATCTCTGGCGAGTTCTAATGACTGAAAATCCTGGCTTCTGCTTTCCAGTCTGCTCTGATGTTGTAGAAATAACATAACAAACCTTGTGCCCGTGGTACCTGCCCACAGCTCTGTGTTTGGGATCTGTTTCCACGGTCCCCAACCTCCACCTGTGAGCCCGGGCTGTGGATCCTTCCCCTCTCCCAGGCAGCTCGCTGGAATCCCACACCCACAGCAGAATGCTGTCCCCAGGTGATGAAACTGCAGGAGAAGCACTCTGAAGGTTGTTTTGGAGTGTTTGATTGAAGACAAGACAAACCAGACCACAGTGCAGCTTTCTGTCTCAGTTTCTGCTATTTAGGGCACTGATTTCCCACATCATGGTCAGTAAAAGCTTTCATTATGCAATTGGAGCTTGTGGAATCATGTGCTGAGCAAAAGAGTGATCCTTTAGTCCCCTGTGTTGCCAAGCTTTTGCAGTAAATTATAAGAGGAGTGATCTGCTTTAAAAGGGGAAAAAAACACCCTCAGGACAAGTAGAGAATTTTCTTTGGTTTCTTAGTCAAATATTTATCACCTTTTAGTTGCAAACAGCAGATGCATCGTTTGGGAGGCTGCACGTGGCCCTGGGCACACCAGGGTGGTTCTGGAGCTGAGAGAAGCTGCCCTGGAGGAGTTTGTTATTTCACCTCCAGTAAATGCAGAGTGGCACTCTGACAGTGAGGACAGGGTGCTGCTAAAGAGCCACATGTTGCTTAATGGATATAAAAAACAAGTCTGGCTCCTTCATGGGCTTCTGGCTCCACCAGAGACATCAAAGAGCTCAGGCAAATCTGGCTGATTTGTAATTTTCCTGTCTGCTAATTGCTTGTGTGGCTTTTGTCTCTGCTTCAGTTTCTCCATCTGCTTTAATGCTCCTCAGCCTTGTCATCCACCAAGTGTGGAGAGAAACAGAGCCACTGAAACAGAGCTGGCTGCAATCTGTGCACTCCAAAAACTGTAAAAATCCTGGGAGACACAGAGGGGGAGATGCTCAAACTGAGCTGCTGAATGAATTTGTTCAGTTTATTTTCTATTCTTTGCAATAAAAATGAAATGCCACCTTCAGTCCTTGGTACTGATCAGCACAGTTTGCTCATTTTAAAGGCTGTTGAGCACCTGTGGTCAGGTTCTGCTTTGTAAGTGCCTCCTGCAAAGCTGCTTCTGCTCTGTGATCTGTCTGAAAAGCCAGAGAAAACAAGTGAGGACGTGTTCTCTGCCCATCCCTCGTGACACATCACCCTGCTTTCCTTCCCTGCACTTTGGGAGTT
Organism: Muscicapa striata striata; assembly: GCA_030060385.1. Classification (NCBI taxonomy): domain Eukaryota; kingdom Metazoa; phylum Chordata; class Aves; order Passeriformes; family Muscicapidae; genus Muscicapa; species Muscicapa striata. The sequence continues at coordinate 39,425 of JAREIS010000566.1, read as the reverse complement.
ACCTGAGACATCAAACCCTGGACATCATGCTTGGAGATGGAACTGACTAAATAAGCGTTGGGAGTCAGAACCCAGAATTTTCCTGAGGGAAATGAGGATGTCACAGTGGATCAAACCTGTCAGACAGGTTTGTGCCACAGGGATTCCTGTGGTAACACATCCACCAGTTCTAGGCTGGAGAGCTGCAGCCTCTGCTCTGCTTTGAAACTTGTTGGGCTCAGAGGAGCTTTGAAAACAAGGCTGCAGTCAGCTCTGGAAACACTTACGTAGCTGTAAAATGTGAGTTCTGGCACCCAGTGTGCAAATGAGCAGGGCTGCTGAATTCCCAAGTGTCAGGTGTCATCTGCTTGCAAAACATCACCTTTGCTGGGAGAGAAGCTGGTCCAAACTGGGGGTGAGGAATGGGCCAGACAGACAGAACCCACCTTGGGATTGTTCCCTGCTTGGCTGTTGGTACCAATTGCTGACAACATTTGGAGGGTTTTCATTTCATGACCAGGCTGTGCAGATCATTATTACCACAAATATACTTACTTTTAAAAAATCTATAGCATGTGCATGCCTAGATATTAAAATATATTTATATTTATTTGTATATTTATATTTATATTTATATTTATATTTATATTTATATTTATATTTATTTGTATATTTATTTGTATATTTATTTATATTATTTATAACCATGCATATATATTCATGCCCATGGAATATATATGGACTGCTGCATTGTTCCTCTCCTCCTTCATGGGCTGCCTCCTGCATGGTGGAATTGGGGCAGATTTGGAGTTCTGGCTATGATGTGTGCTCAGAGCTCCTTCCTGGAGCTGCCTGGGATATCCTGATTTTTCCCTCCTTACAGACACAGTTGCTGTCCCCAGAAGGAGCTGCCTGCTGGCAGGATGGCTCCTTGTCTAACCTGTGCAGGCAGGTGACAGCAGATCACCTGCTTGTGAGCCTCCAGGGGGGAAAAGCAGCTGTGCAGCATAAATCAAAATTGCTCTTACTGGTTATTGAGCAATCTGAGCCCAGAAAAGCAGGGCAAGGCAGGCTGAGCACTGCTGGAGCTGAGGGATCCTCACCTTGCCTTGTTTTGGTGCAAAGATCTGTTGGGTTGGAGGAGTTTTTATTCACAGATTCCTAGAGCAGTACTGCAGGAATTACTCCTGTTGTGTCTGATTTACAGGTTGGATTTCCAGCCTTTTTACAGGAAGGAGGAATCACCTCCCCTCCTCTCCCACACTTTGCATCCAGGTGTGCTTTGGAGAGGCCCAGCCCAGATTTGCTCAGAGGGACATTTCTGCTTCTCTGATCTCTTGGGTCCTTTTTATTCCAGTCCTTGCACACCTTGGCTGATGATCCTGGTTCTTCAGTTCCTCCCTCCTGGTTCTGTAAAGGCTTTGGCATTTGGCAGCCCTCCTCAATCTGTCACTCAGGAGCTCTCAGGAACAACCCAGTCACAGTCTCAGTTCTCCTTTCCAGCCTGCTGAGATGGAGCTGAAGTTCACAGAAATGTCTGATTCCTTCCTAGGACCTTTCTGATTTCACTTTGCTGGCAATCCTTGTTCTTGGTGTCAGTGTAAATATCCCTCAATGCTATTCCAGTGAAAATTAACATTCCTGTTAATGCAGCAGTTTTATTCTTCCTTTCCCCAGTTACCTCCTGAAGGGTTTTAGGTCCCTTCCTTGGTGGTGAGTTATTTCCTCCTGTGAGTTATTTCCTCTGTCTGTCCTTACACTGTCCTGTCCTACATCCACACATCACAGTTTTACCTGGTTTTATCTTAACTCTCTCTCAGCTGGCTGATGAGATCATTATTTAGGCAAATTAGTTTCTTAATTCACTTCCTTTTTGCTGGTGCCTTTGTGCCTTTACTTGGTTTCTCTAAGGAAGTGCCATTTCTCTTGAATTCTTTACCTTAGTGCTCACTTCTGCCAGCAGTGCTTTTCCCTTTGCAGTTGTTTTCTGAGAAATGGCCAGTTTTACCAAAGTGATCCTGAATTGTGTGGAAACTTTCATGGTGGTGGTGACATTTGGGATGTTTTTAGAAGCCTGCCCTGATAACGGAGTGGGGAGGGCTTCCTGCAGCACAACTGTCCTTAAATAACAGCACTGGCTTGGATTAGCACTGCCTGTTCCCAGCTGAACCCTGAGACAAAATGTTCTCAATGGGCTGAAGAGCTGACTCAAATTTTTTTACAGCTTTATAATATATTTATATTTATATTTATATTTATATTTATATTTATATTTATATTTATATTTATATTTATATTTATATTTATATTTATATTTATTTGTTTCTTTTGTAAGCAGGTGAATCCATACATTATTTAAGAGTAGGAAATGGGGCATTTTTGAAATCTAATATCATGGGATTATCTACACTTGGGGTATGGAGTTTCAGCTGCTGTTTGCCTGCCTAGTCTGGTGTCTGATTTTGGGGGGCAGGATCCCTTCCATGCTCCCTGCAGCTGCTGCAGGCTGTCAGTGGGAGGCTGAATGAGAGCAGGACAGTGGTGGATTTGTTTTCTCTGCACCTGGGGAGGGCAGGGGGGTTGTTCTGTCCCCCTGAGCAGGTGACACACTCAGCACTGCTGGGCTGCCATTTTTGTCTGGCCTGGTGGGATTTTTCTCTTCTTCCTCATGGTTTCTTGTGGGCAGCCCAAGCTGCTGAGTGACTTAATTCAAATGTGTCACCACAGTTGTTTTTCTTCTAAATGCTTCCCTGTGTTTGCCTCTGCTGCCCAGTGGGAAGCCAAAGTCACAGGTCCAAGTTATGTGGATGTGGCTCCTCTTGGCTTTCTTAGCTTTTTGTTGTTGCTACCAGGACTTTTCCCTGGCTCTTTGTCCTTCAGAAATTACATCTTTGCTCCCAAAATGCTGATACACCTCCATTTAAACTGCTGACAGAATGAAGCTGTGGATTTCTCTGTGTGCTGAGTCCCATTTGGAATCAGCAGGTGGGACTTGGCTGCTCTGGGAGCTGGGGATGGGATCAGCTGCCTGGGTCCTGCAGGAAAATCACATTTTACAGTGGCCTTGTCAATGCTGAGGCTCCCAGTGTGCAGGAGTCCTTGTAGTAATCAATAATAATTGCTGTTGTTTTGTTGTAGTAATTCTGCAAGGTGAGCAGTGGTGGTCAGAGAAACTTCCAAACTCCCGTGGGACAGTTCTTGGGACAACTGGGCATGGAACCATCTGCTCTTGGGGGATAAAAAACAGGAGAAGTGGGAAGCTGATCTTTAGTAGAGAGTTTGTGATTGATTACACAGAGGCAGGAAATCTGCCTTTCAGACTGTGGGAAACCTTTTTTTTTTTTTTTTCCCCTTTTACAAACTTATTATACAATATTCAATATACAAAATTCATAACAGGGGGATTTAAACAGCATGGGTTTAATAATATATTTCCCTTTATCTAGGTCCATGTTCTTTTCTTATTTTAAGTATTCTGGTTTATACAAACTCCAAAACTTCTATGATTAACACGAATCATTTATGAATTATCACAGGATGGAGAAGGGAGGTGGGGTGGGTGCTGCTGCCGTGAGTGTGCTGTGCAGGCAGCTCAGAGTGCAGCACATCCCTGCAGCTCTCAGGGGCTGCCCATGGCCACAGTGGCTCCCAGAGGGGATTTGCACTCCTGGCCATTCCCTGCCCATGGCCACAGTGGCTCCCAGAGGGGGAATTTGCACTCCTGGCTCATTCCCCATTCCCTGCCCATGGCCACAGTGGCTCCCAGAGGGGATTTGCACTCCTGGCCATTCCATGCCCATGGCCACAGTGGCTCCCAGAGGGGGAATTTGCACTCCTGGCTCATTCCCCATTCCCTGCCCATGGCCACAGTGGCTCCCAGAGGGGATTTGCACTCCTGGCTCATTCCCCATTCTCTGCCCATGGCCACAGTGGCTCCCAGAGGGGATTTCACTCCTGGCCATTCCCTGCCCATGGCCACAGTGGCTCCCAGAGGGGACTTCCCTCCTGGCCATTCCCTGCCCAGTTCCCCCCTGGCCACTCGCCCTGCCCTGCTGCAGCTCTGGGTGAGCACTGGGGAGCATCCCTGGCTCTGCCCCCATTTCCTGGGGTTTGGGGGGCTCAGCTCAGGCTGTTCTTGGCTTGACCCCCTGTGTGTGTCCCCCCAGCTGGGGTGTGCCCCTGGCCATCACAGTGGCTGCTGTGGCTCTCAGGAAGATTGGCTACGACGCCTCCAACGTCTCCGTGGGCTGGTGCTGGGTGGACCTGGACGCTGAGGACCGGCTCCTGTGGATGCTGCTGACAGGGAAGCTCTGGGAAATCCTGGCCTATGTGACCCTGCCTGTGCTCTACATCCTCATCAAGAAGCACATTAACAGAGCAGTGGGTATTTGCTGGGTGATTCCATCCAACATTTCCACCCCCTGTGTTTCTGCAGGACGCTGAGCTGTCCCCAGCCCCAGCACTCAGTGCCTTGGCACAGGCACAGTGTCAAAAGTGTAAACAGTGTAAAACCCTTTGAAAGTGAGCAGGGGTTGTGGGATGCTCATGAGGGAAATGCTACAGTAAGAACTGAAACAGAATGTGAAGGACAAATTCAGCTTTAATCAGTTTTCTGCTGTGCCACTTGTACCAAATTGGAATTCTCAGTCCTTTTAGTGTCTCCAACGATAGTTTGTGTTTCTGAATGTTCTTTTGTACTGGCAGCTCAAAGCTCCATTTGGGAATCCAGGCCTTGGATGGCTTTGGGCTCCATACAGGAGACCCCCTGTCCTAGCAGGGCTTTGGAATTCAGAGCTCCAGTTGTGGCTGTTCCTTGTGAGGACACAGGATCCAGGCTTCTAGGACAGCATTTGCATAACAGACAAATCCAGATGAGAGAGGAGGAAGGAGCTGCACCCAGAGATTGCTTTTCTCTCTGAGCTGTGCTGGGGAAAAAAGCCCCACGTGTGGGTAGATGTCCTTCTGGAAATTTCTGCCTGTGCTGCAGCTATGGTGGGGATAAACACCTGGGTGGGGCAGGATCCTGCAGATGATTTGGAAGAATTTTGCTCAGTCCCGCAGCAGTGACAGAAATGCAGCAGGAGCTGCAGGAGCTGCAGCAGCAGCATCTAGTGGCTGCAGAGCAAAGCTGCACTGGCAGGGATGGCCAGGCCCAGCTGCTGCAGGGAAAGCAGCTCCCCCAGCAGTGCTGGGCTCTGTCCTGCAGCTCTGCACCAGTGCCAGCACACCCCAGCCCCCAGCCTGCTTTGGGGATGAAAAAGCTGATTTTGTGAGTTCCTTGCTGCCAGAGTCAGCGAGTATCAGCACTGCCACTGGTGGCTCCTGTCTGTGGGAGCAGCCCCGGGTGATTCCTGTGATGAATAAATATTTGCTCATGCCAGTTGCTCTGTGCCCTTGCAGGGAATTGGGAACACGTTCCAGGAGGAGCCAACTGCATCCTGTTCGTGCTGTGCACGGGGGCAGTGCGGGCGCGGCTGCTGGCCCTGCTCTGCTGCGGCCACTGGGGACAGCTGGGCTGGTCCCTGCAGGGCTCCGCGGGCTCCTGGCAGCGGCCGCAGCCCCCCCGGGACAGCGACAGCGACAGCGACAGGGACAGGGACAGGGATGTGCCCAGCCCCGAGCACACCCAGCCACTGCTCTCCTACACCTGAGCTGCCCCTGGCTGCTGCTGATTCCTGCTCACATGGTAAAATCACAGTTCTTTTTTTGTTTGTTTTTGTGCACAGATGGGAGGGGTGGGAGCAGTGACAGAAGTGGCAGGAGCAGTGACAGGGGGTTCTGGTCCTGCTTTGGGGTTCTCTGGGGGTTCCCTGGGTGACTCTGCAGCCCCACCACGCTCCCAAACTGTTTCCAGAAGTGCCCTGCTCCCTTCCCCCTGAGCCTGCAGAAGGAGGAACTGGGCTGCAGGGCTGTGTGGCCCATAGGAACAGGACACCAGCCAGAACTGGAGGGGAATTGTGGCTCTTTTCAATGTGAAATGCCACGTGCAGTTTGTCAGCACTGCACAGAGCAGATGTTTGGTGCCCCAAGTTCCATGAACAGGGTCCTGTGGACAGAGGAGCCTCCTGTTCTTTCCTGAAGCCTTGGCATTCACTTTGTAATTATCTTAGTGTGTTTAAACCCTAATGTGGCCAGGCTGTGCAAACACAGGGAGTCCCCAGGAGCTGCTGAGCCCATTCCTTGGGGCTGCTGCATGGCTCTGCTCCTCAGCCTCCCTGGAGTCTCTCAAAGGTAGATGGAAGCATCTTATCTGTGCCATAGATGACTTCAAGAGGGTTTTTTTCTCCTTTCAAAAGGCTTTTAAAAACTTCTGAGAGCTAAATAGCAACCTTGATAGCTCAACCTCTTGTGAATCCCAAAAGGCTTGGAAAGAGGAGCTGTGTTAAACTTCTTGCAGAAAGGTAGGATAGAAATTTTCAAATTTTATGAGATGTAGTATTATGCTGTGTTCAGTTGTTGGTTTTTTTTTGAGCCATCCCTGAACAGAGAAAGTAAAATTGTCACCAACTTGGCAAAACAGCAGGAAAAACAACACCAAAAATAATCAAAACAGACTCCATATTCTCAGATTGCCTTTTTCCATTACAGAGCTCTGGGAAATATTTTTGGAGGGGTGTGCCAGGGTTACATTTCCAGCTCCAGGAGTGTGACTGTCACTCCTTCTGTGCAGTTCCTGGGTGGTGGCACAGCCCTGGTGTGACTGTCACTGGTTCTGTGCAGGTGTGGGGAGGTGCCACAGCCCTGGTGTGACTGTCACTGGTTCTGTGCAGGTGTGGGGAGGTGTCACAGCCCTGGTGTGACTGTCACTTGTTCCTGCAGGTGTGGGAAAGTGCCACAGCCCTGGTGTGACTGTCACTCGTTCCTGCAGGTGTGGGAAGGTGCCACAGTCCCCCAGAGGGAGCTGCAGCCCGGGGAAAGCGGCGCTGGAGTGGCTGAGCCTGGACAGGTCCATTCCTCACTCCCACATTGCAGCCTCTGCTCCTCAGCTGGCCCAGGATCCTCTGGAACAGACTCTGCTCACTTTGTGTTCAGCTGTGCTCCAGTTTCTCCCCCCTCCTTCCTCTCACCCTCCCCTGTGAACCTGAACACTTGTTTGGGGTTTTGCTTTCCTGCCACTGAGCTGTGAGCTGGCCAGAGGCAGTGGGACAGGGGAGCTGCAGGAGCTGCTGCAGGGCTTGGGGTGTCCCAGGTGTGGGGTGTGAGCCTCCCCAGAGCCCCAGCCTGGCTCCCATCCCTCCCTCCAACAGCAGCAAGGCTTTATTTGGTGGTGGTGCTGGATGGTGCTCCGGAGGGTTTGTCCCTCCCCTCAGTGTTTAGGGTCAGCTTTAGGTTTGTGGTGGGGGGGTCAGAGCCCTGCAGGCTCCCTCAGTGCTCAGGGATTTGGGGATGTGCCCCCAGCTCCAGCAGGGACAGCCCTGCCAGCAGCAGCACAGTGCCTGGCTCTGAGCTCTGAGCTCTGAGCTCTGCCTCCTGTTTGTGCCTTGGGGCTGCTGGCTCACCCTGGGGAGGGGATGTCCCTTTGTGTGCCATCTGCAGATCCTGTTTTACCTTAGTCACAGCTCCTCACTTGCTTGTTTTTTAAGTATTTTCTCCAACTTTTACAAAATAAAGTTATGTTTCTTTACCAGGACATGGCCCAGCATTGCATTTGTGCAGCAAAACCAGGATCTTGTCTAGTTTTTGGTTCCAGAGCCCCAGCTGTGCTGCAGAGTCCTTATGGATCCAGCCCTTTGCAGTTCTGGGGATCAGGCTGCCAAATCTGCCTCTGCCTGTTGGATTTGTACAGCTGATACAGCAGGGACTGGGCATGGCTATGCATCATCTATTCCTTAAACCCTTGTTTCACCTAAAGCCCCATGGTAGCCCAGGGGCCCAGAATACTGAATTAGCCCTGCCTGAGCACACAATTCCTCCCCAAAATGCAGGTGAGGTGTCACTCATGGATGTGTTCTGTGGGGTGTCTGCTCAGGGTGGGCACTGAGCACTCTGCAGCAGGGCTGGCTGCCAGCTCCTGCTCAAAATCCACATTTTAGAGCTCACCACTAATGTTCTCCAGCAGATTTACTGTCCTGGGAACTTGTTTGCCATTCTAATAATTTGTTTCCACCCAAAGATATCAGGGTTTTACAGGATGCAGCCTTGAGCCCAGCTCATCAGGCTGAGGGTAAATAAATAAATCCCTGCACACGTGCAGGGGAGCTCTCACCACGAGCTGGGTGAGGCCAGAGACTCAGAGTGGGGTTCAAGTCTCCAGCACTCACATTCTGGGGTGAGGAGCAGATGGAAAACCCTGGTGTGTGCTGCAGCTGAAATGGAAATTGTGCTTGGAAAATGCCTGGAAAATCAGCTCTTTGCTCCTTCCTGGCTCTGCCCTTTGCCAAGTCTGACAGATCCCAGCTGCTGCAGATGCCACAGCCCCTGCAATTGCTTTGAAAATCCAAGGAGTTGATTTACTGTCCTGTCTCCCTTCACCAGCCTCTTCCAAGATCATCCAAGTGCCAATTACAACCTTAGAGATGTTGTTGCCACATTCTTGCTGTGTTTGGAAAATATTCCAACTGTTCTGCTGCCATTAGCAAATATTTACTCTGATGGAGGGGTTTTGATGACAAACATATGTGTTCTCTTTGATTCCTGATTCCTTTGATTTCTGTGTTTTAAGATTATTTCTTCAAGTTCAGGAACAGAGTTTAAAGACCATGATAGAGAATTCTCCTTCCCTGTGTTTGCTGAGTTCAGAGCTGCTGACATTCTGCCAAGAGCTCCCAGAGGGAGCCTTTAAAGGGCTGGAATTCCATGATGGAAATTTGTCCTCTTTGCAGTTTCCCCAGCTCTGGGGCAGAGTTTTCCCTCTTGGTTTAAGATCTGCAAAGGTGAGGACACCAAGAGTTGCTGAGTGAGCCGTGGGCTCGGCAGCTGCGACACAGGAACGTGATCCCCATCCAGATACCTGGGAGCAGCAATGGAAATGCAATAAAAGATAAATGCCATGGAATCTGGGGACTAAATTCCACCAGAGTGAGAGCAGCAGGGCTCTGTTCTCCTTCCTGCTTTGAGGCATGCTGCTTGCACGTGGAGGAGGCGACGCTGCCGGCAGCCAGGAAACGCGTGTGTGACGCGTGAAAAAGAGGAGTTGCTCAAGAGATGCCTTTTTTTTGAGCTGGCTGATAAAAATAGACAGACCAATGAACAGCAGGTTTGCTTCTAGTTTCTCTGGCTGCTGGGGACGCTTATGAACTTTGCATTTCTCTGATAAGCTGGAGAGTGGTGGTGGATAATTAACCAGGTGCTGGGCTCTTAAAGCAATCCCGTAAAGGAGGAGGTTAATAGAGAGCAGCACGTGGTGCACCCCTGGCACCAAGAGGGAGAGGAACTCCAGTGCTTTGGAAGAGGCACTGTCACACCACAGCTCTGGGAGGATGAGCTCTGAGGACCTCAGCAGTGCCTGAGCCAGCTGGTCCCTGCAAGGTAGGAAACAGCAGCATGGCCCAGGGCAGAGATGTGCAGGGGGAACAGCATGGCCCAGGGCAGAGATGTGCAGTTTTTGGATACAGGGCAGAACTGTGCAGTTTTTGGATGCAGGGGGGAGCAGCATGGACCAGGGCAGAGCTGCAGGGGCTGTGGATGCAGAGGGGAGCAGCATGGTCCAGGGCAGAGCTGTGCAGGGGGAATAGCACGGCTCAAGGCAGAGATGTGCAGGTTTTGGCTGCAGAGATGTGCAGTTTTTGGATGCAGGGCAGAGCTGTGCAGGTTTTGGCTGTGGGGATTCCTGGCTCCAGCTGCCCTGCTGGGGCTCAGGACAAACCTCTCTGTTGCCAGGGCTGCTCACCCTGTTCCCTGATGCTGCAGTTGCTGGGCAACATCTGCAGCTGTGCCAGCCCCAGCTGTGCCAGCCCCAGCTGTGCCAGCCCCAGCTGCCCCAGGGCTGCAGCTCCATGGGCTCCCCTTGTCTGTGTCAGGTATTGGGGGAAATTGGCTCATTTTACCAACCTTGGAGCAGCTCTGCCCCTTCTCCTTGGGGGGATGAGCCTGTGCCCCTGGGCAGCACCTCTGTTTGGGACAGCATCTGGTAAAACATCTGGCACTGGCAACAGAGTGGGAAGAAAACGAGATTGGAGCCATGGGGGAGTTGGGGAGAGGAGGGGGATGATCAGACCTGGCTGGCAGAGCCTGCTGCCACTGGAGGGGTTTGGAGGGTCACAGGAGGGGTTTTTCTGTGCAGAGCATTTCCATGCCCCCTGGCTGCCTTGGCTGGAAGGACCTGTGCCCAGCAGCTGTGACTGACACCCAGCATGAAGCTGAACAGAGGGAAGCAGGAGAGCTCCGAGGGCAGCGAGGGTCCCAAGGGGGTGAGTGTTGGCTGCTGCTCCCAGCTTGAGTCTCCCACAGGAGGCAGAACAATCCCTGCAGTCTGTACAGCTGTAAAGAGAGCAAAGACCAAGATCTTTTGGGCTGAGATGTTTCTGTTCCTGAGCCCAGTCTGTGTCTGTCTGCAGGGCAGTGCTGCACTGGGTCTCGTGATTGCCTGCAGCTCTCCCACCCCCTCACTCCTGAGTGACTTTCCCCCTCTGTGAGACTTTCTCCTTCTTTGAGACTTTCCCCTCCTGTGTGTGAGTTTTCTTTCCTCCTTTCTAATCAGTTTTAGGCTGCAGACACTTCTGGCTGGGGCTGCCTTTCACAGCAATATTTGGGGAGTCTTGCACAATGCACTGCTGGGGAATGCCAGAGGTTTCCCTGAAAGTGCTGGATGTCAATAATTAACACCAGTGGCTCTTTTGAGCTGCTGGGATTTGGTTAATGAGAGCTTTTCATCACCAATGAGAGGATGGCAGCAGTCTCCTCCTAGAAAACAGATCTGGAAGCCTCAGCTTCCTCCTGGTCCTTAGGCTGAGATCGACTTGAATTTCAGTCTCCTCTAACCCTTAAACTCTGCAGATCCCTGCAGCTGAGCTGCCAGGGATTCTGAGGAAGAGAAAGAAGCACCAGCAGCTATTTGGACAAATGTTCAATTAGGGAAATGACAGAGCCCTCATGTGGGACCTGAGCTGAAGGAAAACCTTGCAGACATTAAGGCCATTAAGGCTGGTGACGGTGGCAGCAAACGAGATGAAAATGAAAAATGGCTTTATTGATGTAGCAGCAGTGAGATGCATTAGTGAGCTATAAAACCCAGCCAAACAAAACCCCAACAACCCAGCTCTGTCAACACAGCCCTGGGGCTGCACAGCAGCTGAACTGCTGGGAAAAGTTGTTTTGGATGTTTGTGACACTGGGGAATGTGTGCCCACAACAGGGTGCTGATCCTGCTCCAGATGGCAGCTCCCCTCTGTCCCAGTGCAAAGTGCAGCCCTGCACCCCTCAGCCCTCTGGGGGCTGCTTGGGTAACTTCTAATTGGCCTCAGTGGCAATCAGTTAGATCCATAAATAGCTCTATCCCAAAATGCAGAGGAAGAAAAAACGAACAGGAAAGGGATTTTGCCACTTAATGCAAAAATCACTTCTTTTTAAAACTTTCCTGTGCCAATATCCTGTGTTATTCCACTGCCCAATTTGCACATTGGAGAAGAATAATTGCATACAACCTTTTTCGCTGCAGGGTGGTGTTTTAGGAATGGCAACTTGAAAAAAATTAATCATCCAAATGATTCATCAATACCAGCAAAGCAAAGTGAATTACTCTAATGACTGTGGGCATAGCAAGCAGAACAAAACGGGTTGTAATGGAAACAACCCATTGGGCTTTAATATGCAGCAAAATGAAGGGAAAAACACAGAAAGCAAGACTTTGGGTATTTCTTTGTTTTTACTGAACGTTATTAAAGCCTAAAAGCCAGGCTCACTTCTAAGGTGGTGTTCATGGTTTTTTCTCTCCCTCTGCAGAAAATGACACTTCCCCTGGCCCTGGTAGCTCTGATTTCTGCCTTCGGATCTTCCTTCCAGTACGGCTACAACGTGTCTGTGATCAACTCTCCTGCCCCGGTGAGTGGCCCCGGGCTGGGAGGGGTGAGAGCAGAGCCAGGCAGATGTAACAGGGAGTAAATTAAATGTACTTTGTGCCCCAGAGATGAGCTCTGGGTGCCTCCCCCTCCGGGAGCCAGGCACATCCTGAAGGGCAGGACCTGCACGACCAGTTCTCCACCCCGGGCCTCTCCATCCCTCTCTTGCATCCATTTCCCAGCCCACCCATTCTGGTTTTTTATCAGGACAGTTGTTTTATGGCAGAGCTTTATGGCAGAGCTTTATGGCATGTGCTGTTATCTAAACTTTACATTGACCCTTCACAGCAGAATGGAAAATTCTCCTCTCTGTGCTGAATCTGCTCTGTGCTTCATTCCAGTACATGCAGGAGTTTTACAACAGAACCTACCTGGACAGGACTGGAGTGCCCATGGACAGCAGCTTCCAGACACTGCTCTGGTCCCTCACTGTGTCCATGTTCCCTCTGGGTGGCCTCTTTGGGTCACTCATGGTGTGGCCAATGGTCAACAACTGTGGCCGGTGAGTGAGAGCAGACAGCTTGTGTTATCTCAGCTTTAGCTCGTGGTGCCTCCACCTTGCCCAGCCCTTCAGCAGCCTGGAATTGCCCCACACCTGGGGCTGAGGCAGGGGGATGAGGGAGAGCTGCTGGGCTCAGCCACAGGAGGGCTTTCTGTGGCTCTGCTGTGGCCAAGGCTGGGTGCTGAGCCAGGCAGAACAGAGGGAAAGGGAAAGGGAAAGGAAAGGAAAGGAAAAAGGGGAAAAGGAAAAAGGAGAAAAGGAAAAGGAAAGACCTGGGATCTCAGATCAGGCCCTGCTGCTGCTCAGCTTTCCTGAGAAACTTCTCTTCTCTCTGGAAGCCTTCATTGCCTGCAGGAGAAATGTGGCATTTGCCATTTCCTACTTGATCAGTGTTTGGCACAATAATTCATTTGAGTTTGGGCAGCAGGACACCGAGGGGATCTCTCTGCAACTCAGAGATGCCCAGCTGGATCTGTCTCTTTTCCTGTTCCTTTGCAGAAAGGGCACTTTGCTGATAAATAACCTCTTTTCCATCGCTGCTGCAATCCTTATGGGAACCTCAGAGCTGGCAAAAACCTTTGAAGTAATCATCCTTTCCCGTGTTGTCATGGGAATATTTGCTGGTAAGTGGATGGTAAAGGGAGAGCAATAAATATTTCTTGGGCTGTGTAAAGGTGTTTTATTCTCCCAGCAGATGCTTTCACAGGTAGCACACTTTGCAATCTGCATGACAAGGCTGTGCTTTAGCCTGGTGCAGAAGTACTAAAGATCTTTGGGAGATAATGGCCCTGGGACTGGAATTAAAGCTGTAGGGAGGAGATGTGAGTCTGTAAATGCAGCCATAAACATCTGCTCCCACCCCAGCAAACCTGCTGAGGATAATCTGTTTTCCCAGACAACTCCAAGCAGATAGTGTACTTCTTTCCTTTTTAACATAACCAGAATAATCCATCAAAAGCATTGCCAGATCCAATAATCCAGTCCTGGAACTGACTGTTCTTCCTGCAGGAGAAGAGAAATGTTAAAAGGGGCAGCAGAGGGCTCAGAGCCACTGGATTTCCTGCAGGGACAGGGGGAAGCCAAGGATATCTGTGTGCTCCTGCTGGCAGTGGCTTTATTGGAGCTGCAGGAACAGAACAGAACCGTGCTGGGTACCCTGAGCACAGCCAGGTCTAGAAGGGTCCTAAGAGCATTTAGGCTCAATTAATTGGCTTTGGCCTGGTGAGACTGGCACACTCCATGGTTTGTTAATGAGCTGGGATAGCTTGTAAGAACAAATTTCCTGCCTTAGCTCACCAACTGTAATTGCTGCATGTACAGATCAAGTTGCTTTCCCAAGCCAGTTCCTTGTTTTCCTTTTTTTTTTTTTTTTTTTTTTAATCTAATGGAGTTTTTTTGGCTTTTGAATCCCTTAAACCTGGCAGCTGCTCTCAGCACTGAAGCTTGGAATAAATGCTAAGGGTCTCGTTAAATGTGATCCTTCTTTCCAGTTATTTATAACCAACAGACAAATCCAGCCTGGCTGCCCTGGCTTGTCCTGAGTTCTCAGGCTGACCTGGGCTGAACTTGGGTGCTGTGCTTGGGGAGGATCTGGGGATCCCAGTGTCACCCTGGGGAGGATCCCAATGTCACCCTCTGGCACTGGTGGCACTTCTTTCTGTACCTTTTAGGCCTTTTTGCTTTCTAATATCAGCCTGATCACCTTTGTTACACCCAGTTCCTGAGGCTTAGGGACTCTGAAATGTCAGATTAGAGTTCCCTGTTGTCATTTGATTCCAGGAGTTTGGGAGCTGCCAGGATTTACAGCACAAGCACAGGAGCTGGCAGCTCGCTGGGGTCACTGTGGGGCAGCCCTAGAATGTTCCTAAAAATAACCCATGTCCCTGGTGTCCTTATTAGAGCAGAAATACCTATTCCAGCAAGACATCTCAGACCAGCAAAGATCCCAGCACAGCAATTACTGGGCAGGGAATTTTTAAAAGCCAACACAAAATCATTTCCTTCCACTTTCACATCAGCCTGTTTGGATACTGATTTCTCTTCTTGTCTTTGAGGAAGCAAAAGTTCCTCTTCCATACTTGGAGTTTGTTTGCAAACTTGAAGCAGCACAGTTTTTCTTTGTGTGTCTTGTTCTGCTCCTGGCAGAGCCTGCTGGGAGAAAGGTGCTTTTTTAGGAGGATGAACACTGAACACTCAAACCAAGACATCCCCAATCACCTGCTGGCTCTGGAGGCAAGGCAGGCTCCTGCTAATCCTGGCAGACTCCAAAAATGCTTTGCTGCCCAGCAGTGATAACCCAGACACCCAGAGCAGAAGGGTTTGAGTGTGAAGCTTCTGCACATCCTGTGGTTCATCAGGAATCTCTTTTGCTCCCCGTGGGAAACCAGCACTGGTTTCTGAAGCACTGGTGGCTGAAGGTTGGGCTGCATGTCTAACACTGTCCTCTTAACTTCTAGGTCTGGCTTCCAATGTGGTTCCCATGTTCCTTGGGGAAATGTCCCCCAAAAACCTGAGAGGAGCTATTGGGGTGGTGCCACAGCTCTTCATCACCATTGGCATCCTGGCAGCTCAGATCCTGGGTCTGCACAGCATCCTTGGCAATGCTGAAGGTAAAGCTTGGCTCAGGGCCTCTCTTGGGCTGCCCAGGGCGAGGGTTTCTCTCTCCCAGCTGATGTCTTGTGGCCTTGCTGCAGGGTGGCCTGTGCTGCTGGGGCTCACTGGCATCCCATCCCTGCTCCAGCTCCTGACACTGCCCTTCTTCCCCGAGAGCCCCAGGTACCTGCTGATCCAAAAGGGCAACGAGGAGCAGGCACGGAGAGGTACAGCCATGGGATGGGATGATGGAATGGGATGGGATGATGGGATGGGATGATGGGATGGGACAGTGGGATGGGATAATGGGATGGGACGATTGGATGGGACAGTGGGATGGGATAATGGGATGGGATGATGGGATGGGACAATGGGATAATGGCATGGGATGGCTCTGGGGAGGTGGGATGGGATGGATCTGCCTGTGGGACACGGCTGACAGCACCAGAGTGTGAAACTCTCCACTGCTGTGCTGCTGGTGGGGGGAATTCTCAGAACTCTGCTCCTTTCCCTGCGTGGGTGGGTCCCCAGGTGCCCAGCACTGCCCAGGGTCACACATGGCTGTGTTTTGGGGTGGAGCAGCACAGCTCTGTGCTCACAGAGCTCACACCTGCCCTGCTGTCCCCACCAGCTCTGCAGAGGCTGAGGGGCCAGGAGGATGTGGATGAGGAGATCCAGGAGATGTACCAGGAGGATCGCTCAGAGAAGGAGGAGGGGCAGTTCTCTGTGCTCAGCCTCTTCACCTTCCGGGGCCTGAGGTGGCAGCTCATCTCCATCATTGTCATGATGGCAGGCCAGCAGCTCTCGGGGGTCAATGGGGTGAGTGGGGAAGGCTGGGGGTGCAAACAGGGGGTGCAGCTCCAGAGGGGGTGAGGGGGGCAGTGCTGGCACAGGAGGGAAAGCTGGGAGTGCCCCTTCACCCAGTGAAGGATGAGTCAAGCCTGGCCAGTCCCAGATCCATGGACAAGGTACAGGGTCAGCTGCCCTGTTAATGATCATAGGAACGAGTTTAGAACAAAGTGCTCATGCCCAGATCCAAACTCCAGAAATGGACAAATTCCATCCTCAGGCTTCTGTGCACAGGGGCCAGGACTCAAAGCAGCCAAAAGGGGGATTCCCACGTTCTGCCTGGCTCTGACCCAGCTGTGCTTTGCTGCAGGTGTTCTACTATGCAGACAGGATCTTTGAGTCTGCAGGGGTGCAGAGCAGCAGCATCCAGTACGTCACCGTGTCCATCGGGGCCATCAACGTCGTCATGACCTTGCTGGCTGTGAGTCTGTGCTCTCTGAGTTCTTGCCCAGTCCCCCCAAACCCTGTTTAACTTGGGCTGTGCTCATGGAATCCTGCAGTCACAGAATGGTTTGGGTTGGAAGGGACCTTAAAGATCATCTCAGCCCAAAAATCTTCCACTAGAGCCTTATTTGCACACACTGGGAGATGCTTTCCATGACAGGGGCGGTGTCCCTGGGATAAAATCGTCACACAATTGCTGAGCCCCTGGGATCTCCCCCTCTCCCCTCTCCTGCCTCTTCCAGGTTTTCATTGTGGAGTCCCTGGGGAGGAGGATCCTTCTCCTGGCTGGCTTTTTGCTGTGCTCTGCCTCCTGTGCAATCTTAACTCTGGCCCTCAATCTCCAGGTATGTCTGAACGGCTCAGGTGCTCCTGCCACCATTTCTGGGCTTCACAGGGAGCAGGCATTGGAATATTCTGAGGGTGCTTCTACACCCTGGGGAGGAGGGGACAGCATGGAAGGTCTCTGTTGCATATCTGCCTTAAAGAGAGCCAGGAAAAGCTGTGATCCTGCCTGCCTGATGCTCCTCCCAGGATGTCACGTTCGCAGGACCTGGCAGCAGGGATCGCACCCAGGCTGTGGTTTTGTGTCTGAAGGGTGCCACTGCCTCTAAATGCCTTCAGCTCTCACTGTGAGCAGTGTGTTGGTGCTGTTCAACAGGAACCACACCTAACCTGTGCTTCAATCCTCACAGACCACTGTCTCCTGGATGTCCTACCTCAGCATAGTCTGTGTCATTGCCTACATCATCGGCCACGCCATCGGACCCAGTGAGTGCCCCCAGCCTCTCCCCCACGCTGGGTAAAGCCAGGTCCTGTGCTCAGTTTCCACCCAAAACCTTGGTGGGGCTCATCCAGGGAGGCTGAATTTCATCTCTGTGTGGCCATGCCCTGTGCAAGTCATTTAATTGCCCCATTTTTTTTCTTTAAATTTAATCCTTGTTTGATTTACTGGGTGCTCCTAATCACTGATGGTTAGAAACCACAGAAATGAGCAGTTTAAGTAGGAATTCAGAGTGAGGGGCTTGCCTCTGGGATTCCCTCAGCTGTGGCTGCCCTGCAGGTCCCATTCCTGCTGTGATGATCACAGAGATGTTCCTGCAGTCGTCCCGGCCCGCGGCGTTCATGGTGGGGGGCTCTGTGCACTGGCTCAGCAACTTCACCGTGGGGCTGGTGTTCCTCTACATGGAGGTAAGGAGCCACCCAGGGCAAAACCTGGGCTGGAAATCAGCCTCTGCACCCCTGGGCTAGTACAGAGAGGCTTTGGGGAGCTGTAAATGCACTCGTTGGTTCTCAAAACCGGGGTGGATTGTGTTAAGGACAAGAGACTGATGTTATCAATGATGTTCCTCAGCGTTTTCTTATCACACCTGGCTGTTGCTCAGGCTTTAAAAGGAAGCAGTTTGATTTGCCAGGTCTCATCCTGAGCTCAGGAGCTTGGAAGAGATGGCAGATTCCCCATCCTCCCCTACAGGCTGTGCCTCAGGGGGACAGTTTTGACAATTTCTGAAATCAGGGTGCCCCCAGCAGCAGTGACCCATGAACTGCTGCAGTCCCTGACTCACCTGGGCAAAGGCAGCTGCTGAGTTTTGTTTGAGTTGTGGAGCAGACCCTCAGCCTCCCTTCCCAGTAAGTCTCCAATAAGCCCATGGTGGTGCTTGGAGAAGACAGAGCCTAAAACCACCCCAACTCTGAGAGGTTCAGTTTTAAATACAAGCACTTGACTATTTTCTGTAGCAGTGCAGGGTGCAGCTCAGCCAGGGCAGGTAAATCTCACCTGGAATGCTGCCCTGACCCTGCTCTCTCCTGTCACTGCCCTAGGCTGGCCTGGGGCCCTACAGCTTCCTCATCTTCTGTGCCATCTGCGTCGCCACCATGCTTTACATCTTCTTTGTTGTTCCTGAGACCAAGAATAAAACCTTCATGGAAATCAACAGGATCATGGCCAAGAGGAACAAAGTGGAGATTCAGGAAAACAAAGAGCTGAAAGATTCCTACCCCCTGGGCAAGCAGGAGGAGAAGAAAGCACTGTCCAGCAGTGAGATGTGAGCCAGCTGTGCTTGGCCTGACGGGATCTGTTCAGCAGGAAACAAACACAGGGATTCCTCCTTTGATGCTGACCTGACACCACGGGACTGTAAAGGCTGGAAAAGACATTTAAGATCAAACCCAACTGCAAACCTGATGCTGCCAAGCCCTCCTGTCATTCCAAGGACAGGGAAATGCCCAAGAAGCCAATGCATGAGGTGATGTGTGTCCCTGTGTCCTGGTGACACAGCCTGGGGACACGAGCAGCCCTTGGGCTCGAGTGCAAGGAGGGCACAGAACTCCTCTGAGGAACTCTCACCTGTGTGTTTGAGGATCCAGCAAGGGGGAATTAAATTTAATTTGGTATATCAGTGTGCTGCCCTCTGTTTTGAAAAAAGCAGAATTGTCAAACAGCTTGGTAGGGATTTTGTGTAGTAGATGGAGAATCCTTCCCATGATTTATTTTAACCTTAGAAAATGAGTTTATATACAATATACCTGTGCTCAATATATCAGTGTTGAAAAAGGAGCTGTTTCTATGCTCTGTCTCTACATCCACTACAGAAAAAAAGGCAAAGTTGTGCCATAGGCCAAGGGATTGCACAGGACCTGCCCTGCCTGAGCCCCACATCCACTCTCCTGTGGGACAGACTGTGAGGGAAGGAAGGGGTGGTGACAGAAGGAGGGACAAGCAGGGAAGATGCTGAGAAACTGAGACTGGGTGAGGGATGGGAGAGAAATTTTATTTTAAAAAAGCAGCTCCTTTGACCAGAGAGCAGCTCTTTGGCATGAAAAAAAGTCTATGTATGGGGGTCTAAATCAAGCCCCTGGGAGAGATGTAACAACCCAGGGTGCATATTCTGCAGTTCTTTGCTCTCATCTCACTGATGGAGGTTTTGGTCTCTTGGAAAGACACCAGGAGGTGCACAGTGAGGATGCAAAGAGGAGAAACAAGGAATGTGAGTTTTTCCCAAGCAGCAGTTGGGATTCCTCAGCTGCCCTGAGAGCAGCAGAGGCTGTGCTCAGTGGCAGCTGGTGTCAGGCTGCAGCAGCACCCCCCCCAGCAGGGCCATGGGCGTTTGTCCCCAGGCTATGATGTCCCCCCTGGGCTGGGCTCTGCACAGGGCCAGTGCCCTGATCTCTGCAGGGCCCAGCACCCGGCCCCACAGGCTCAGCTGGCTCAGCCACCCTGCAAAGCCGTTGGAGAAGGTGCCCAGCAGAGCATCCCTGGCCTTGCCCAGCAGCAGTGTGCCCCCAGGCTGGCTCACATAGCCCCTCTGCAGGCTCTGGGCTGGGCCAGCTGCCCCGTTCAGCCAGAGCTTGGCTGTGCCCTGCTGGGAGCACCAGGTGATGCAGTGGTGCAGCCAGCCCCGAGCCTCCTGCTGCAGGGGGAAGCTCAGGAACTGGCCTCCCACCCACAGCCCCAGCTCTGTGCCCACAGTCACCACCAGCTCGTGGTCACTCTCCCCAGTGGAGTAGGACAGGATGGTCTGGCTGCCCACGGGCTGGGCTTTGCTCCAGAAACACAGGGTGAAGGCTTGGAGAGACACAGCACGGAGGGGATGCACCTCCACAAAGCTCTCAATGTTCTCCACAGGGAAGTAGAAAGCTGGAAAGGTGCTGGGATTTGTACCTGAAATACCCAAAAGAGCCAGCATTTAAATTTGCTGTAAAAAAAGCCAAATCCTGGAGAATAACACCCACAGAACTGGCAGGGCTCTGTGGTCTGAGTTTCCAGTTACTGCTGTGTGTTGTGCCAGCAGGGAAGGGGTTTGAAATGATGAAACGCTGAACTGAGCTCCCTCACCCAAATGTTTGGGAAAATAATGTTTTCCCTCCTTCCTCCTCTTTTCTCATGCTGTGTAAAATAGAGGTGATGATTGTTTATCCTGGGGGAACTGAGCTGAAATTTTTCACTGTTGGTAAAAATGTGCTCCCATGTGGCAGGAGAGAGCTGCAGCTGCTGTGGGAGTAGCTGGCTCAGGGCTGCCCTTGATGGTGAAGGATTTCCACCAGCAGATCCAGACGTGGGACAAAATTCTACCTGTGTGTGCCAGTACCAAACCTGCCAATGGTTTGGGCCACCAAGGTCAGCAGGGCATGGGCTCTTCATGCTCACAAGGTGAGCTGGGCTCAACCTGTGTTTCTTACCTGTGTGGCTCAGTCCATTCAGCAACTCTGTCCTCAAGTCCTGGAGCTGCATCTGGATTTGATCCAGCCTGAGGGTGAATTCCTCTGGATGGCACTGTGCTGGAGCAACAGACAGCTCCATTTACAGAAAGCTGGGACCCACACATGGTAGAATCTTCTAGTCTGAGCAAATGCTGTGTTTTAAACCGCAGCTCCTCTGCTCTGTGTGTGCCCAGCAGAGCTCTCCCGCAGGCAGCAGGCAGGAGCTGAGGCTGCAGGCAGGAGCTGAGGCTGCAGGCAGCAGGCAGGAGCTGAGGTTGCAGGCAGCAGGCAGGAGCTGAGGCTGCAGGCAGCAGTCTGCAGGCAGCAGGCAGGAGCTGGGGCTGCAGGCAGCAGGCAGGAGCTGAGGCTGCAGGCAGCAGGCAGGAGCTGGGGCTGCAGGCAGCAGGCAGGAGCTGAGGCTGCAGGCAGCAGGCAGGAGCTGAGGCAGCAGGCAGGAGCTGAGGCAGCAGGCAGCAGGCAGGAGCTGAGGCTGCAGGCAGCAGGCAGCAGGCAGGAGCTGGGGCTGCAGGCAGCAGGCAGGAGCTGAGGCTGCAGGCAGCAGGCAGGAGCTGAGGCAGCAGGCAGGAGCTGGGGCTGCAGGCAGCAGGCAGGAGCTGAGGCTGCAGGCAGCAGGCAGGAGCTGAGGCAGCAGGCAGCAGGCAGGAGCTGAGGCAGCAGGCAGCAGGCAGCAGGCAGCAGGCAGCAGGCAGCAGGCAGGAGCTGAGGCAGCAGGCAGCAGGCAGGAGCTGGGGCTGCAGGCAGCAGGCAGGAGCTGAGGCTGCAGGCAGCAGGCTGCAGGCAGCAGGCAGCAGGCAGGAGCTGAGGTTGCAGGCAGCAGGCAGCAGGCAGCAGGCAGCAGCAGGGCCCTGGGGCTGTGGCACTCCAGGGCAGGGCTGGCACAGCCCTTGGCCAAGGGAGCCCACGGGACTGCCCAGCTGAGCGGGGCCAGCGCTGCTCTGCACAGGATCCCGGCCATCCAGCCCCAAGGACGGGCAGCTTCACACCTGCCCCCGGGGTGTGTGTCCCCCCCAGGCCCCCGGGGGTCCCCTGGCCCTCACCCTGGGCTCGCTGGGCAGGGAAGGAGGCCTCCACCACGCGGCCCTGCAGCGGCTGCGCGTGCCGGTAATCGTTGCGCAGCGTCCGGTTGTGCCAGTCCAGCAGCGTGTTCTCCAGGAGCTGGATCTGGGATGGGCCAGGGGTCACAGGGGGCACAGGGACAGGGGGACAGCAGACAGGGCCAGGGCATCACAGGGGGCACAGGGACAGGGGGACAGCACACAGGAGACAGGGGTATCACACAGGGAACAAGGACATCACATGGGGACAGGGGGACATGGGGACAGCACACAGGGCACAATGGCATGGGGACATCACAAGGGGCACAGGGACAGCACACAGGGGTATCAGACAGGGAACAGGGACACCACACAGGGCACGGGGACAGCAGCTCTGCTGTGCAGGATCTGCAGTGCAGAATGGAACAGGGACAGCCCAGGGACCCCTCCCCAGCGCCCATCCCCAGCTGGGTGTGCCAGGGGAGCCCTGAGGGCTCTGCTGTTCCCATAGCACAGGAGGGGAAAGGCTGGGAGCTGGCAGAGCCCCAGGAGCTGACCTGTGTGTGGGACAGCACGATGGGCGAGTGGAAGACGCTCCAGATGACGCTCTCGGAGCAGGGCGGCGTGGTCAGCGAGCCCTGGTACCTGTAGAAGTGGGACAGGTTCTCTGGCAGCATGGCTTGGATGTCCAGAGAGCTGAGTGTTGTTGATTGCCCTCCAAAGGAAGCAGAGATGGTGTCAGAGGTTACAGGGGGGGAAGAGAGAGGTGGAAGGGCTGTTGGAGCTGGGGGTGCAATCCCTCTGCCCAGACCTCTGGTGCAGCTGGGTGGAGATGGGGAGGATAAGAGCCCCTTGCTGGGGCTGGGGTTTGTCACTCGGAGGTGTCTGGGCCCTGGGGGTGCTGGGCAGCTGCTCTCAGGGCTCTGCCCAGCCTGGGGGTGCTCCCAGGAGGCATCAGGGGTTGTGCAGGCTGCAGGATGCTGATATTTGGTGCTGCACAGAGCTCCAGGGGTGCATTTATTGCTGCCCTGAGCACCTTCCCCCTGGGCTGGGCTGAGGATGCTGTGCCAGCTGTTCCCAGTGTGCACACACAGGCTGGGAGGATATCAGGGACAGAGCAAGGCATTCCAGGGCTCACCTGCAAACCTGATCCTTGCCAGTTTGGAAATGAATTCGCTGTAGTAGGTGTTCTCAAAGTGCCCCTCCTAAACACAGCACACACACTTGGTCAAAAGCTGTGACCTGCCTGTCCTTCTCCCTGCTAACCAGCTGAGAGACAAAGAAAACAAACACCACAGATCTCCTGGTGGGCTGGACAATGCCAGGCATGGTCAGGTTTGTACAGCTTGGGCTGAATAGTGAACAGGGCTTTTTTTTTACTGCTTTTAAATCCTGAATCAAATGTATGCCAGTGGCAAAGCAGAGCAAGTCTTGGAGGCACAGCAGGGCAACCCCAGCTACCAGACCTGATATTCTTACATATGGGATATATATATATAGAGATATATACATAGATATATATATAGATAATATAGATATATATAGATGATATAGATATATAAATATATAGAGAAAATACTACCTATGGGGCAGTTTTCTGGGGCTCCCAAAGTGGTGTTGTGAAGCCCAGATGGCCCAGAGAAGCAGCACAGCCTCCTAAAGAGGTGCCAGAGCCCATCTCTTGGCACAGCTGTACAAACCTGGCTGGTGTCTGAGGGAGGCTGGCCCAGCCATGCCCCCTGCCCCCAGCCTGGCTCACACCTACCGTGTACAGGAAGGCCAGCACAGCCAGCCCCTGGGGCTTGTCTCTGGCTTCTTCAAAGCTGGAGTAGTTTGCAGAGTTGTAGTGGACAATGTGCAGCTGGGGAGAGAGATGGGGTCACTTAGCAAGAAGTGGTGAATGGCTTTGTGTGTTTAGAGGGACAGGCTGAAGGGACAGTCACCACCCCAGTCCTGCTCTCTGTGCCTCAGCAGGCCAAAGGGACCTTTGGTTTAGCAGGTGTGTGGTGCTGAGGGGGAGCAGCTGAAGGACACCAGTGCTCTTGCCATGGCTTTTCTTGGACCCTTCTGCGCCAGCTCCACCAGGCTCAGCCCTCTCACTGCACCAACCAGCATCCCTGTGGGATCCCTGCTTTCCCCCTCTGCTGGGCACTGCTCCCTGCATCCCTGTGGGTGCTGCAGCCCCCGCTCCCCGCGCAGGCGCAGGGCCCGGGCTCACCTCGGCGAAGTAGCGCATGCCGTCGATGGTGTGCTCGAGCCGCTGCTCTCCAGCTGCAGCCCCCCCCAGTGCAGGTGCATCTGCACTGCTCTGTACGGGCCTGGCAGCCCTCGCGAGATGCTCATGCTGCCTGGCAGGTCGATCTGGACTGGAAAAGGACAGCACTGGAGGCACTAGTGGCTGCAGCCCCTGCAGTGGTTCCTATAGTGCTGGGATGAGCAGGCACAGCCACCACCCCAGTGTGGGGGGGAAAACAGTGAAGTTTAAAGCTGGGTGTGCTTAAAACCTTTCCTGGGCTCAGGCTGGTGCAGCACACTGGGCACAAGCAGCACTGGGCTCTCCCCAGCTGTGCCTGCAGCCCCCTTCATCCCCTGGCATCAATGAAAGCTTCAGTGCTCAGCTCTCACTCAGCACAGCACATCTGGCACAGGGCTGTTACCCACTTCCTTCCCAAGGCAGAAAAGGAATAGGAATCATCACAGTGAGTGGCCTCATCTGTTACCTCAACTCCCAGTCAGGCCCAGCCATCCTGGGAATGCCCTGTGGGTTTTTGGAAAGGCTCTGCCATTGCTGAAGAATTTGTGAAGACAAACCTCTTTTCTTCTCCTTGCCAAGGAGAAGTCACAAACCCTTTGTCTTTCTGCTAATTCCCTGCCAGAAATCATAGATTATGTTAACAAATCTGGGAGTGAGAGTGGAGAATTGCATCATCTTAATGAAAGACCCCAGCATGTTATAAAAACTAGCAACTATCCTTGCAAAATGCAGCACAACATATTATTAATTAGTCATAGTTTGGGTTTCTGAGGAGCTTCTTTTGTTTGTGAACTGTTCATAGACAGACAAGATGAAGGCATGTTTCCTTTTAATATCCCAAAGGCTCTAGAGTGGGAGGGATAAAATAATCTACCTTTTTCATAAGTTCCCTGCTGACTGCCTTCCATAATGAGGGTTATTTACTTCAAGTACCTCACCAGGGTTTCTACTTCCTACAGAACACAGCCAGGGAATTGTGTTGTGAGTTTGTAACAAGCTTCAGGCCCCTCTAAGATATTCCAGGCAAATATTTGCTGCAAGCACAAGGCAGGGAGTAGCCTGGTTTGCTTGTCCCCACGTGGAGTGTGGCTGCTCTGAGCTGGCAGTGGAGAATCAGCTGGGGCTGAGCAGGGTGAGTCACTGAGGGTGCCCCAGCACCCCTGCCCTGCCCATTGGCCTCTGTCCATCCCTGCCCTGCACACTGGCCTCTGTCCATCCCTGCCCTGCACACTGGCCTCTGTCCATCCCTGCCTGCAGGGACAGCACAGCCAGCCTGGCTGCCCAGCTCTGGCCTCCCAGCCAACCAGGGGCACACTTGAGATCCCCTGAGTTAAATCTGCTCCTGGAAGAAGATGCTTCCAGCTGGAGGACCAACACTCTTTAAAACAAAAAGACTTTAACAAAAGGCTTTGTTAACCCAAGGCTCTCTGTGTGACCACAGCAAGCAGGCATTTTCAGCTGGGATTTAGCCTGGTGCTAACACACTCACAGAAAAATGAACCTGGTTTCCTGGGTGAGACATTTGGGCTTTGGCTCTGAGAGGCTGTAAGGAGAGTGCTGCTGGTAAATGCCTCTCCTGTCCCTTTCTGATCTGCTGAGTGTTTTCCCTGAGAGATTCTGCTGCCCTGTCCCATCCCACTGAAGCCAGTAGAAAAGCCCAGCCTGACTCACAGGAGCTGTGAATAGGGACAGTCGTTTGTCTTTGTGCTTTAGGAAACTGCCCCGCACCAGAAAATCATTGTTGGGAAGTTAACAAAAGAATGGGCAAATACACACATGCAGTCAAAAAAGCTAAACCTGCAAGAATTAATGTCTAGGCAGGCAGGGCAGTAGTGCTGACAGGGAGCTGAACGCTGAGTTTGTGGGGCCACACAAAAGGAGTTACAATTTTCAGGAACACAATCACAACAATCTTCCTCTGCTGGCACTGCCATCACTCCTGCCCTGCCCTCACACATCTCTCTCTTTGTTGCAGGCAGGCAGAAAGAGCTGCTGTGCAGGACTCAAGAGCTGACAGCTTTGTGTGCCCAACACCTTCCCAAAACCACTGACCCTCTCTCCCCTGCAGCCATCAGAAAACTCTCTCATTGCTCATCTGTAGTCCAAAGGCATCACCCTGACAGAACCAGCTGATGAATTATTTAGGCAATGAATTACAGATTGCAGCAGGGGAATCTGGGATCTCCTCAGCTGTAAGCATTGCCCTGGAACTGTGTAGCCACAGGCTGGGCTTTTAACACGTGCTGTATTTCAGTTTCCTTTCCTGAGCCCCCAAATACCAATCCTCTGGCTGTGAGGGGGGATCCTCCTGTGCTGTAATGGGTGACCTACATCCAGCCAAACCTGGGATGCAGAGGTTTCCACTCCTGTCACTTCAGATTACTGCACAAGGCCACAAGCTGCATTTTCCTGAAGGCAGAGGAGTCAGCCTGCCCCAAATACCATTCCCTGCTGCACATTAAGGGAAAGGGTCAATCTGGAATCCTCCAGCTGCATTTTATCCCCTTTTCATGTCCAACAGAGAAAATACCTTGCAGAAACCTAACTGCCTTTTAAAATCTGGTTTAGTTATGTATTTCTGGAGAGCTTTCTTGGGTGATTGAGGAAAGCAGCAAACCTCAGAGAGCAGAATGAAGTGAGCTGGCAAAGTGAGTTCAAAAGAAGGGCAGTGTCTGGGAATGCATGTGCAGAGCTGGAACAGCTCTGCTCCTGCCCTGAGCCTTACCAGAGTGGCCATTGTTGGTCATCCTGAAGTGGCCCTGCAGGGGCCCCTCGTAGCCAGCCAGCTCCAGCTGCAGCTGGGGGTTGTACCTCACCTTCCTCCTCTGGATGTCAATCGGGGACTGCTGCTTGCCAGCACAGGCTGGGAAATGCTGGCCCCAGTGCTCCTCATCCAGCTCTCCTTCTCCTGCAGGGGAGGCAAGGCAGGTGGCAGGGATGTGCTGTTAGTCAGGACTCGGAGCACTCTCCTCATTTGCCAGCAGGAAATGCCAATCTAATTATTGGAACGCCAGGAGCTGCAGCCATAAAAGGTTGCTTTGCCTTCCCCAGAGTGAAAACTCACATTATTGTGTCTGCAAAGTGAGAAACCTGCATTGCAGCAGTGGCTCAGTGATGGCTGGAGGCTGAGCCTCCACCAAACAGGAGCAGTGTTTGCATGGAAATGGGGATTTAAATGGGTCCCAAGTGCCAGAGGTGTGGAATTGGCTTCTTAACCAGTGTGAGTGAATAGGATCAGGGCAATAGGCAGGAAGGCTCAGCTTGGGATCAGGAACTGACAGCAATTACCTATTTTTAACTAGGGAGAGAGCAATTGCAATATTGCAACTCTTCAACAATATCCTTTGTTTTAACTTAGCCCAGTGAAGATCATTAAAAGGATTAACATTTACTTCAGTGAGCTCTGCAAAAAAACCCCTGACACAAATGAAATTTTGATAAAATTTCACCAAAAAATTATAAATACCTAAATAAGTACTTCTTAGTGCTCTGTACTGCCTGGATATGACAGTAAAATAAGAAGCAGGCAGTATTTAAAGCTTTTCCTTGCAGGATCATCCAAAGGGCAGCTTTTCTTCTAACACATTCTAAAGATTTCCCCCATTGTTTGAACCTCGTTGTGCTGCCAACCCTGACAATGTGTCCTAACCACACAAAGGAGTAAAAAGAGGAGAATCACTTTCAAGACAGGGAGGCATCAATAAAGTGGAATAAATGAGCTGCTCTGTGATCTCTCACTGAGGGACAGCAGAAGGGAAGGGAAGGGAAGGGAAGGGAAGGGAAGGGAAGGGAAGGGAAGGGAAGGGAAGGGAAGGGAAGGGAAGGGAAGGGAAGGGAAGGGAAGGGAAGGGAAGGAAGGGAAGGGAAGGGAAGGAAGGGAAGGGAAGGGAAGGGAAGGGAAGGGAAGGGAAGGGAAGGGAAGGGAAGGGAAGGGAAGGGGAAGGGAAGGGAAGGGAAGGGAAGGGAAGGGAGCCTCTCCAGC
The DNA here is from genome assembly GCA_030060385.1 of Muscicapa striata striata. NCBI lineage: Eukaryota > Metazoa > Chordata > Aves > Passeriformes > Muscicapidae > Muscicapa > Muscicapa striata. The sequence continues at coordinate 11,575 of JAREIS010000566.1, read as the reverse complement.
AGCAGCAGCCCCACCCCAGCCCGGATTTTACCTTGGTATGTCCAGGACACCTCGTGGGAGTGGGAGAGGGGTGGCAGGAGCAGGAACAGGAGCGCTGCCATCAGCATGTCTGTGATGTACCTGCAGCCAGAGCCAAGGGGAGCAATGCTTTAGCAACCTCAGCTGGCCCAAATGCTGCTTTACCAGCCCTCAGGAACCCAAATGCTGCTTTATCCAGGTGTGGCCCTTGCAGCCCCCCTGCCCTGCTCCTCACCCACCCCAGCAGCTTTGGCTCTCTTGGCAGTTGTCCCAGGTGTCCCCATGGGCAGAGCTGATGCCCTGGGGTCTGACCTCACTGTCTGACCCCTGCACAGCTCTGCTCACTCTTCCTGTCCATTCATTCCTGATGGATGGCTTGAAAAGCTCCTCACTGCAAGCATGGGTACAACAGAGCTTTGTAAGCAAAACCAGCCAGCCCAGACCTCAGACCTGCTTCCCTTTACACAGCAAGGAGCAGAAGGCATTTAGAGGAGTGGATTTCCAAAGTGCAGGGCACTCACAACCTTACAAGAAATCAGAACTGTAGACAGTTATCTCCTCTGAGAATCAGACTCCTCTGGTTTAAAAGCACTCCACACCCCTGAGCCTTAGCATTCAAAGCATTTTGCTTTCAACACCTTCCCTCATCACTGAAAATCTAGTTTTGAATGGGAGAGATTTGCAACCTTTGAAAAATTCAGAGCTCTCAAAGGCTATTTAGACTTGAAAGATACAGGCACCATACAAGAGACTGAAATCCTGATGGCTTTTCAAAAATACAGGAATTCAAATAAAAACTAGCAGGTGACAGGTGTCTAAATCCTCTAAATGCTCCCAGACACTTGATTTCCTTAAAAATGTGTCCCAAGCAAACACTTGTCTGTGGTCCAATAAAAGTCATTTGGCAGGCCAGGAACAGACTATGGATTCTCTCCCTGCCTTTTTGTATCCTGTCACCAGGCAAATGAAAAATCTCCTCCTCCCTCAGGAATGACACTGCTGGCAGCCCTTTGTTCCCAGCTGTGGCCCCCAGCTCCTGAACCCATGGTTTCAAAACAAAAGGGGAGCAGAAATCTCCCCAGGAATGGAATTTTTACCTTCTATGGAAAAGAACTAGAGATTCCAACAAAAGCAGCATAGCTGGGCTGTTGGTTTTTGGTGATAGCAGCAATATTAAACATGAGGCAAGAAAGCTCAGATCAGTGACATCTCAGCACTTCTGTCCCCAGTGTCCCTGCCACTTGTGATAAAATTGACAATTTTCAGAAACAAGGTGATGTTCAGCTATTCACTGAGGTGGCAGCAACTGAGGTGAGTCTGGGGGTGAGGGTCAGAGCCCTGCTCTGAGCTGCACAGAAGGCAAGACCCAGTGTGGCAGTTTGGGCAGTTTGGGACAGTTTGGGTGGCAGTCTGGGGGGCAGTTTGGGGCAGTTTTGGTGGCAGTTTGGGCAGGACAGGCCCCAAGGTGCTGCAGCACAGGCAGCCTGCTCATTCTGTGATTCTGTGAATAATAACAGCAGTTGAACAGTAAGAGGCACAGGTGAGCTGCAGGTGCCTTGGGAACTCAGGTTTCTGTGCTGAAGAACAGAAGCAGGTATTTTACTCAAACTCTTATTCTTTGCAAGTGAATTGTTAACATAAAAAGGCCTTTCCTGGGTTGCTGGTTTGTGCAGTGCATGTTTAATCTTTGGGAGCTGCTGCAACATTCAGCTGATTAACCAAAGGTGTCTTTCCCCTCTCTCCTCTGAAGAAGTCATTTATTCTGACGGTTGCACTGAACTGTGTAAGGAGCAAACTAAGCAAACCTGCCCTGCAATGCTCTTCTTAATCCTTGTGTATCCAGTTGTGTCAACAGGCTTTGAAATTAGCTGAGGGTGAAATTTTGGGGGTTTATACCTCTTTGCACTTCAGGATTGCACACAGCAGCACAGGAGCCAGCTCTGCACTGGAGCAGCTCTCCTGTCACTGTGAGTGCAGGGGACAGGGATGTCACACAGGACAAGCTGCTTCCCTTGCCTGTGCTTTATTGATCAGCCAGCCCAGGCTGCACAAAGGACATGAAATGAAGCCCATTCAGGAACGCACCAGTGCTGGGAAACTGGAGATGACAGTGAAGTAATTTTTAATGGAGCTTTTGCAACTTTTGTGACATTTCACTTGACATCAGCAGGAGCTGTGGGTGCTCAGCACATCCAAACCCCACATCTGTGTTAGCTCAAATTCTTGTCTTTAAGGTCCCTTCTAACCCAAACCATTCTGTGATTCTATGAATCACAACAATCCACGGAAAGGATTTACTAAGGGCACAAAGCATGAACTTGTTTTGGGGTTAGGACAGAACTATAATTTTAATTAAGTTCTTTAAATGTATTTGAATACTGAGCTTCTAACTGTGAGCTGAATGTTGTGCAAGTCCTCCTGTATAAAGCACTGCCATGTCCCCCAGTAGTTACTGGTTCTTGGAGCTCTTTCAGTGTGTGTGGTATTAAAGCTGGCTGGCCTGAGGCTTGGCCAGCTCTTTTGCTGCCTGGACATGAGTGCTGGAGAGAGGAATGGACACAGTGCCTGGGAGCTGCAGGCAGCACAGCAGCACTGAGGTAAGCTGGGGGTGAGGTGAGGACTGGAACAGGACCCATCTCTGCACCCAGACTCAGCCAGTGAGAAAATCTGATGTTTGTGTGTCAGCCATGAATTTTCTCAGCATGATTTCCTCCCAGAGGCAGGGAACTTTCACAGACCTCAGCCTTCCCCTCCTGCCTGGACTGCAGTAGGAAATAAGCCTTTTATCCCACATTGTTGGCTTCCACACACTTCACTTTTATCTCTGCAGTTTCTCCTGACTCTTTGCCATCTTTTAAATCCTGCTTCTCCCAGGCTGCTCTCTCTGTCCTTGCTGGCCTAAAGCTCACACAAGTCTGACATTCTGAGTATTGGTGACCACATTAAAACCTTGAGTGGCATTGAAGTAGCTGGCTCAAACCTCAGTGCTCCTTTGACCCAGAACTTGAAAGGGTTAACTCCTCTGCCTCTGAATCAGCAGGAATTCCATCAGGGCTTGTAGTAAGAGCTGCATCACTCCCCAGCCCAGCAAACATTTGACCAGGAATGAGCTGTTTGAAGTGAGATGGACAGAGTGCCTTCAATCAGGCCCATCCAGGTTTTCTAAGTGAGTCCAAAACCTCTTCAAACAGAGCTCTCTCTGCTGAGGTGGTGCTGGATGAGTGAAGGTAACCAGAGCCTACACAAGTTTTATGAAAGGCAAAGATCAGCCAGTGCTGGCAGGCCCAGACCCATGAGGAAAGCTGACAATAGCTGTGCAGACTGAAACACGAGATTCTTTTATTCAACAATTCCTGTAATGTTTCTACATTTTATTTCCAAAACTGGCCCTCTTTTCTTTGATATTTTGCCCATGCTCTTTTTTTTTTTTTCCCTTTTTGCCCCTGGTTTTCAAATACATACAGAGATCACAGAGGTAGAAAAGCACTGGAATTCATTTCTCCAGTTCATACAATCCCTTTAGACCTCCTTCATCTTATAGAATATTTTGATGTATTTGACTAAATTTAATCATAGAATGGTTTGGTTTGGAAGGGACCTTAAAGAATACCTAGTGCAACCCTGTGCCATGGGCAGGGACACCTTACCCTCTTCTGATATAAATTCAGACACCTTTATTGATTCTGCTGAAGCTTTGTGGAAGAAATGGGCTTTGAGGCAGTCAGAGACAGACACCAGAGATCTACACCAGTGCTCCTAAAGGCAGGATTTGCCCATTTTGAAAGCAGAGAGGTTTCCTCTGCGAATTCCATTTCACGGTCTAACAGATCTCAGCATTAGCTACCTGCAGTTCATTGTCAACCTAAATTTTCTTTTGCTCAGTTTCAGCCAATTACTCTTAGTTATAGCTGTAACCCTTGGATTATCTTAAAATAGTTTTCCCTTTTTAATGTTCACATCACTTCTGGGGTGGTTATCACCTCGCTGCACCGTGGGCAGAGGCAGCCTTTCACTGCCATTTCCCCAAGGTGGAGAAAAGGACAATGTGATGCTATAAAAAGGAGAGAACATGGTCAAATAATCCCTCTTCATTTTCATTTCCAGGAAATGTCATTACAGCTCTTGTAATGTCTCTTTAGGGCTGCTCTTCAGACTTTGCTGAAAGGGGATTTCATGTTCTGGATCTCTGCTTGAGACTTTGGAAGAAAGCAAAGCGTGAAGGCAGGATTAGGAAGGGGGAGGCCAAATTTGCCACTGCACTGAGTGTGAGGAGCACTGGAATGTGGTCTGGGTGTGGGGATTGAAGGAGCTGTGTCGAGAGAGAGCCTTGGAGAAATATTTCCATCATCCCAGGGCTCTGGGTGGGACAGAGAAGGAATAACTCAGTGGCAAGGCAGCTTGGCAGCATGTGCCAATACCTGCTCACGGTGTCATTAGTGCTTTGCATGAATCTGCACTGCTCCCCTGAAAAATGTGCAGTTTGCTGCTCATCTCCCATCTCCCAACTGCTGCTCCATCTCTGAAAATCGACGTGAGCAGTGCACAAGCAGAGGAGAAGACCCCAAGCCCCTTAACAAACAAACACAGAACAAGTAAAGGCTCTGGAAAGTGCTGCTGCCCAGTGCTGGGTAAGCACTTTTCCTTTCTCTTTCAGCTGCATTGTGTGTTGAGCAGCTGTGACATCCAGTGGCCAAACACAATACAGTTGGGGCTGGTACAGACCTCTTCATACATGCTAACAATAACAGAGCCCTTCCATGGCACTTTTCATCTTCAAAAGGCTGTATAAGCAGGAATTCATTAACCCCTGCACAGCTCAGCAGGGCACACCAGTGCAGTGATCCCAATAGGACACACAGGAAGGACACCACTCTCCAAAGGCATGGCCATCAGCTCCCCAGGCACGTGGAGAGCCTGCTGCAGGACCTTCAGCCCCAAGGCAAGGAGCAGCCCTGAGAGATAAGGGATCAGAAAGGTGCAGCTCCTTCAGCACCTGATGAAGAGGCCACACCTGAGGGATGGGTTGTGCTTGTTTTCCCAAGAGCAAAAAAGTCCATGGGAAAAAAGGGGGGAAGATGGGAAAGCTGGGAGATCCCAGCAGGACCAGAGCTGCTTTGGAAGAGATCCTTTGTCAGAGGCCTGGCCTGAGGAAAAAGCTTCTGCAGAGATTTTCTGAAAACATCAGAGGACTTTGCTGGTAGATGTGGAAGGTAGGGAAGGCAGCTCAGATGTGGATTTGGATTAAGAAATGCAGTGGTGGAATTGAAGAAATGTGACTAAAAGGAGATGCCACCTTAAATTTCCTTTGTAGCCCACGCAGCAAAGCAGCTTTGACAGAGCTGCTGTTTCACATGGGCACCTCTGTGCCAACGCAGACATGCCTGCTCCTTCTGTGATAAACTTCAGTGCATTCAGAGATCCAAACTGGGGGCAGACGCACCCAGCTGCAGTGACCAAGGAACCTCTCCCTGCTTTCCTGAGGTCATCAGTGCCCCAGGGCTTGCTTGCTCAGCTCTGCACTGGCTTTTTCTGCAGGCAAGGTCATTGCAGGGACCTTCAGAGGGAGCAAAGTGCCCACAGTCCCTCCTCTCCCAGCAGCTCATCACCACTGAACTCTGAGGATTTAAGAGTGATGATGGGAGCTGAAAGTGTTTCCCATGAGAATGAGGTTGATTTTTAAGGCAGGAAGACAACATGAAGGAAATTTAAATCCTACTGTCTGTGCTGTACCTGTTCTGTGGCAAGAGAATCCTGCTTGATAACTCTTGTGCTTTACATAAGTATTTTGCACCCATTAAGGAAACAAACTAGTTGTAATTGGACTACTCCTTTTTTTATTTTTTCAGGTTATCATTCAAAAAAACCCCAATCTTGAACACTAAGTGCAATTTCTTAATGGCTCATCAATTCCTAGCTTGCTTTCCCCTTCATAGTGGAATATATTTCAAGGAGAGGGGCAAGGCCCTGCTCAGACACCCTGTGAGAGGCAGTGCAGGACTTGCACTCTGGCCCCTACAGAGAGGATTACTTCATGGTTTCAGCGTGGCTGCAACAAGCAGCTGTGGCCTTTGGATCCACAAGTCCTGGCAATTAATATCCAGCTGGTTCAGAAGCTTCCAGTCCCCCTACAAATCACCATATCAGATCCTCACCTCCTGGGAGATGTACCCTTTGGTATCAGCAGCCTGATTCATGCATTGGTTCCTTTCCAAATAACCATTCCCCGTGCCCTGAAAATGGATGTGGTAGCTGTAAATGTAGCTCAGCCTTTACAGCAAAGAACATCCTGCCTGGTACCCGAGTGTCTCACAGCCCTCCCGGGGAGGCTGATGGAGCCACACTCCACACCCACAGCTGCACACAGACCTGGGCCCACTCTCACCAGCATGGACTAACCAGCCCTTCCCTGGAGCCCCGGGAGAAGACAGGATAATGAAGACTGGAAGTTAAGAGCATTAAGAAAGCCATGAGGTCTGTCACCTCCAGCCATTTCACTATTCATGTGCCTAGAGGAGCCTCACTGCAGGGTGAAGCTGTGAGACAAAGGCAAAAATGGGATGAAAAGTGAGGGAGAAGGATGTAAAGTCAGAGGAGGTCCTGAATGCCTGGAAGAAAACATCTAAAACAGTCATTCCAGAAGTGAATAGATACCCAGAGAGAACATCAGAGACTCTGCTGTTACCTTTTCAATGAAACACCAGGATGTGCAGGGTCGATGAGGAGCAGAAATCAGAGTGACAGCGCTCACATCTGCATCCAGTGGCTTCCCCTGGAGATCCCAGCTGGGCTGGAGGGAGGTGCAGAGCCTGGCTCCTGAGATGCAGAGCTGCCCTCCCAAAGGAACCTGCTCAGAGCACAAACAGGCTGGCACTTGCTGAGGTGTGGGGTGAGGGAGGTGCTCCAGCAGCCACCCAGACACATCTTCAGGTGTTTGGGAGGCACTGGGGGGAACAGGAGTCCCTGAGCATGCAGGAAGTGCTTTCAAGGTGCTCTGAAAGCTCACACCCTGCACTGCTGATGGTTATTAGAACTTGACTGCATTGCAAACAAGTCCTGATGTGTGGTGGTTCTGCTCCTGCCTTGGCACCCTCAGCTGCCTGAAGCAGAGATTTCACACTCTGCAAAGCTCAGAGTGCTCCTGCCCAGCTGCTCTAAACAGGCAGGGAAAGGCTGGCCTGGCTCCTCTGCTCATCAGCGTGCTGCAAGGAATCAAAAAATTTACATTTCTCACACTCCCAATTTTACCTGTACAGCACAAGGAATGCAAGGCCTTGCAGTGCAGAGGTTTTGCTCCTGAGAGTTGTTCTCCATGTCTGGCTGGTGGATGCCTGTGAGCCAGCTCTGTGCTGGGGGTTTTTCCCCATCTGCTCCATCAGCAGTTCCTCTGCTGTGCCAGTGTTCCTGCATGGGCTGCCAATGGGAACACTGGCTTTATGTGTCCCCAAACTCCCTGTCCCCAGTGCCCACCCCACCAGCCATACCATGAAGTACTTTAAGAGTGTACTGACTATTTGAAAAATTGGTAGCATGCTTGGATTCCCAAAGAAACTCATTCTTAGAAATCCCATAGCCTTGGGGGTGCTCTTTAAAGCAAGACAAAAAGAAAAATCAGGCAGGATACACTACTGAGCAGCAGCACTTTTAATATCAGCTCTGAGTTTAATTTTAACATGAATGGCACAGTGCAAGTTTAAATCTGCTGATCCAGGAAAAAAACATACCAACACCTGAACAGTGCCAGGCTTGTGCTCGTGGATGCCTGACACTGCTGCCTGCAGCCCCAGTGTCCCCAGCTGTGCCTCCTTGGGGCCAGCACAGCTCCTGGCATGGTGGCCAGGGGTCCTGCCTGGCCTGGGATGAGGAATTTCTGAGTCCTCTCCCTCACAAGGAGGGTTTAGGCTGGTCTCCCACAGCCACTCCCCTCCACAGCTTTGGTTTGGTTGAATGGGAATAGGGCAAGAGCTCAGTGCTCCAGGCAGGGGGTTTGCTTTAAGCCCCACTTCTGCCCCCCACCAGGCTAATTATGACCTTTCAGAATAGGTTTTGTCCCCAAAGAGCACCCTGCTGTACTTCAGCATCAGCCTTTGCTCACTACTACTACGTTTAATTTCCCTCAGCCTCAGGCTTTCTTGTGCTCCATTTTCTTTAGCTCATTATAAGACTTGACACCTCTGTGTGACTTTCCTGCATGGCAATAAAGGCACTTTTACAAAGTGCAAAGATAGTGAAGCATGTCTAATCCAGCAGATAACCAGCATTAAAAATCCAGCTTTATGATTTCCAGCATCTGGAATGTGTTTTTACAGGGGGGAATGTTCCCTCACACCAGGAAGGGTAAGGCTGCAGGATAAGCCAGTGCTGCCAAGGATGCAGCTAGAAGGGGTAAAATGTTAAAATGTACAGTTTTGGGGGGCTAGCACTTCAAAGAATTATCTACCTGTGACAGTGGAATTCCAAGGGGTTTTGCTGCCCAATGGTGTCTTCTCCCAGCTGGGTATAACCCAGCAGCATTCTGACCTGATTCATGGCTGTGCTGCCACAGGGATGTGCAGGGAAAGCACAAACCTCACACACAAACCCCACACATGGGACACAGGGCACTGTCACAAACCAGCCTGGCTGGCACAGAACTTCTCCCTGCTGTCCCAGCCTGGGGTCACACGGGGTCTGAGGGTGCTGTGGAATGCCTGGGAAGGTCAGTCCAGCAGAATTCCTCTGCTCTTTATTAGACTTTAAGCTTGCCCCAAGGGGATGTTCTCAGGAAGGAAAGAAAAATGTGCCCAGAAGGTTCATCAGGCTCAGGCTGGCAGGGCGAGGCAGGGCTGGAGGAGCACAAATTCACTCATCTGTGAGCAATGAAAGGCTTTGTTGGTGCAGTCAGGGTGAACTGGGCACTGCCTCATCCTCACAGACAGAACACAGAATGGTTTGGGTTGGTGGGACCTTACAGCTCAAACCTGCCAGGGGCAGGGACACCTCCCACCCTCCCAGGTGCACACCCCTCAGAACACTTGGGGAAATTTGTGTTTCCTGCTGGCACGCTGCTGTGAGGTGTCCCAGCCCATCACCTCAGTGTCAGTGCTCCTTCTCCCCCCCACAGGAAGTGTGATGGTTATTCGCTTCAAAATCAAGGTGAGTATTTATGGTGTTTGTAATTATCCTTTCCCTGGATATTACAAACACACACATCCCTTCCAGCCTTGCTGTTCCCAGGGTTACTTGTTATCCCTACACCCTCTCAGTCTCCTTGGGACTACCCAGCCCAGCATCTCCTCTGGATGCTGATTTTATGGCCTCTACTGGCTCCTCTTTCTTGTGCTGAAGAGCCCAGAATTGGACACAGTGTCCGGATGGACACAGCTGTGAGGAAAGGCTGAGGGAATTGGGATTGTTCTGCCGGGGGCGGCCTCATTGCGGCCTTCCAGTGTCTGAGGGGAACTTAGAGGAGAGGTGGGGAGGGACTGCTTACAAGGGCAAGTAGTGACAGGACCAGGGGGAATGGCTTCAAACTAACAGGTTTAGACTGGAGATTAGGAAGAAATTATCTGTGAGGGTGGTGAGGCTCTGGCACAGGGTGTCCAGGCAACTTTGCATGGAGGATAACTCTGCAAGTGTCCAAGGCCAGGATGGAGGGGGCTTGGAGCAAGCTGGGGCGGTGGGAGGTGTGGCTGCCCACGGCAGGGACTTGGAACCGGCTGATGTCCAGCGGCCCGCCCAAGCCAGGCCATTCCCCACGCCATGCCTGTCCTTCACGGCTCCCCCCGCGCTCCGCATGGTCCCGCCCGCTCCCCCCCGCCCGCGTGCGCCGCGCCGGCCCCGCCCCCCCGGCGCGGGGATTTTCCACGAGGCCGCGGCCCGGCCGCACGTAGCGCACGCACACGAGCCCGCCGCTGGCGCGAGGCGGCCGCAACCAATCGGGGCGCGGCGGGGACGGCGCCGGCCAATGGGCGCGGCTGGGGGCGGGTCCTGCGCGCGAGGGCGGCTATAGGCGGGCGCGCGCCGGGCCGTTGGGTCTCACTCAGAGCCTGGGCGGCGACCCCGTGAGGGTGCAGGCCGCTGTGTGCACCGGCGGGGAGGGGAGGGCCTGAGGCGGCCTGAACCCCGGCAGCGTGCGGGGGTGGGGATTAAAAACCGGGGCGTGTGGTGGGTCAAGGCGGGGACAGAATCGGGTGTGTGATGGGTCAGGGCATCCTCAAAAGCAGAGTTTAACCTTTTTCTTTTAATCATTAACAGTCGCTCTGGGATTGCGTGTGGCGATTTGGACCTTCCCCTCTTTAGTGGATGTCCTTCAGCTTCCCATCTCAAATATTTAACGTTTGTCTGTGTGTCTGAGGTCCCTTAGAGGGTAATTTAGTTCTGGTTCTCCATCCCAAGGCAGCGCTGGCGGGGAGAAGGCGCTGGCGGTGCCGGCTGGGTAAGGAGCTGCCTGTTAACCTGCTGGCCTCGTGCAGGAGGCTCGGGCTCTGCTGCTCCGTTACTCCCTGCTGAGTCACAGGGTAGGGCCTGGGCAGGAAGCAGTGAAGTTTGTCATCCAAACCCACAGGCTTGAGCCAGCGCAGTTTCAGGCCTCCATCTTCTCAAACACGCCAAGAGAAAGTGGTTGAAGGTGGCTGTGATTTGCTCCCTGCCAGGCATCCTTTAGAACCCGTTGGATCGTGTTGTAGAGGTGAATTAATACCCCCTGGAGTGCCAAGAGCAGGGTTGGAATGCACACATTTGTGCAGTTTCTAGGAGTGCTTTGGCAAGGGAATTAATATGCTGGTATCTGATAGAGTGCACTCAAAGGTCTCAGCTTTTTCAGAGCACTGGTGGTATAAGAGTTAAGGTCATAAGGATCTTTTAAAGTGTCAAGAGGCTTCCACTGATAAATGTGGCAGGTCTGTAATAAGACACTCACTAGGGCAGTTATTTCTATGGCTAGACTTTACTGTTGCTTTTTAAATCTCCATTCTGATGCTTGCAGTGCTCAGCCTTAACCCTGGATTGATTTTTAGAGAAGTGTGGCTGCAAAATAGCTCACAAGGACAGGTTTTGGTGGTAGGGTTGACAATTTAAAAAAAATTTTTTTTTGAAATAATTTTCAGTTGGAGCAATCTCCAGTTGAGAGTGCTGCATTCCTGTGCAGGGCATGGGGTCAGATGAGAATAAGTGGTGATTTCTTAGACTTGATCTGGTAGTGAAGAAGATCCTCAAGCTGGCAGGAGGTTGTAACTTACTCTGGAGTGGGTACTGCAAGGCTCCTGGGCAGGCCAGGCAAGCTGGAGTGTGAGGCTTTCCCTGAAGGGAGACAGTGACCTTGTCAGCAGATTATGCTGCAAAAAAGGTTTAAGGCAGTGTGATCGTTAAATGCTCGTTAAATACTCGTTAAATGCCACCGTGGCCTTGCGTGTTTGGCAGAGGACAAAGGTCCCTGCTGGGACCTCCTGCCTCCAGTCAGCATTTCCGTGGTTAAACCTGAGCACGGGCTGACCCTTGTGTTCTAGGTGAGTTTGGTGAATTGATTGAGGCAGAATACAGCGAGGTGAGCTAAACAGCAGTTTAGCCTATAGCTTAAAGG